>CAKAJI010000170.1:17500-20000 GCA_916610255.1 Lasioglossum lativentre | reverse complement strand
AGCTGATCACCGAGATCACAGAGGCCACTGGAGACCAAGGAAATGCCGAGGCTCCCCAAAAATCCGACGAAGACACCAACACTGTCGAGGCGCTAAAGGGTAAGTCCGACAAAATTATCGAGGCTCTGCAAAAATTCGTGTTTGCAGAAGCCAATAACGTCAATCGCCGCGCCGCCGAGTACATCGTGACCGCGTGCACGAAACTCGGAAACTTGCTGTCCGACGCGCTCATGGCTAATTGCCATCTCGAGGGTCAAATTTCGACCCTCAAATCCGCCGGCCCCCCTCGTGCTCCCCTCTCCGCCGCCCCCGCGTCGAAACCAACCACCGCCGGTTCCGAAACATACGCGCAGCGTCTCCGCCTCTCCGCGAAAGCCGTCGCGACGTCTACCTTAAAGCAGGACCCCCCTAAAATCGTGACTATCATTCCGAAAGATACGAAAATGTTCGCGTCCAGCGAGGCGACAAAACAGGCGGTGCAACGATTACTGTCGCCGGCAGAATTTAACGTACGCGTCCGCGGTCTCCGTAATATCAGCGGGAACGGTATCCTGATCGAGGCGGCGAAGGGTTGTGACCTGACGAGAATAACCCAAAACCGTAAACTTCTGGACGCTGGTTTCATCGCCGCTGACCCCCCTAAAAAATCCCCCCGCGTCATTATATATAACGCACCGCGCACCGAAAACGACCGGGAAATCATCGACGCGATAACTCGGCAAAATGTAGACGACCCGAAGGAGCGGACCGTGGTTAAGAACAATACTAAAGTTTCTTTCCGATCCGGCCCCCGAGACAAACCGACCCACCACCTCATCCTCGAGGTCTCGAAATCTGCCAGGGACATTCTTTTAAAAAATAACAACCGGATCTACCTCGGATGGGAGAGCTGTCGTATCGACGACTATATCGCGGCCACCCGATGTTACAAATGCCAATCGTACGGGCATACCACGAAGTATTGTAGGGCCGAGAAGGAGGTCTGCGGTCACTGCGCCTCAACCGGTCATAATTTTAAGTCGTGCCCTAATAAATCTAAAGACCCGGTCTGCTCCAACTGTAAAAAACACGGAAAGGAACATAACCACCTCGTAACTAGCAAGGATTGCCCGTGCCTTCATTCCGCGAAAGATCAGGTCCTGAAGCGAACTAATTATGAATAGTTCTTCCCCGCGAATTTGCCCGTCCCTCAAGATAGCGCAAGCGAACCTCCGCGGCTCCCAGAACGCGTCCCTCGAAATATGTCAGGTTATGAGACGCGAGAACTTAGATATCCTTCTTATGCAGGAACCGTATAACGTGAAGGGCAAATTTATTGGCCTCACGAAATACATTACTGTCTCCGGTGCGGAGCCTGGCAACCGTGCCATGGCTGGAATCGCGATCCGCAACACGAACATCAATATCCTTAAAATCACACAGCTTTCTGACGAATATTGCACGTGTATCGAGGTCACAGGGTCCTTCGGGAAACTGTACCTTGCTAGCGTGTACTTCAAGCTCTCGCACGATATCGAAAGGTATCTGGCGAGAATATCTCAAATATGTCGCTCCCTCCGCGGACAGAAATTAATTATCGCTGCCGATGCCAACGCGAAGTCGTCGCAATGGCACAGCACTATAACCGACCAGCGAGGAGAAGAATTGGAATGGGTAATAACCCAGGAAAATTTGGTAGTCCTCAATGAACCCGGTAACCCGCCCACCTTTCGTAACCACAAAGGCTCCTCTAACGTCGATATCACACTTTCAAATTTCGCGACAGTCCGGTACATAAATAACTGGTCGGTCCACGAAAATTGGACCACTAGTGACCATAATCCGATTACCTTCACCTACAACGCACCAACCAGAACAAATCGTGCCACCCCAACCGCGAGATTCAATACAAATCGAGCCGACTGGGAGAAATTCCAAACGGCATTGTACAATGTTCGATCCGAGACGCCCGGTGATTTCCAATTCCACGACCGATCCGCAGTAGAGCTCTCCGCCGCGTCGATTCGAGCCGCGATAATCTCCGCCGCGAACCAATCCATTCCGAACAAGAAATCCTATGCGAAATCGGTTCCCTGGTGGACGGAAAATTTGACGACACTCAAGAAGAGAACCTACCGTACGCGGAAGGCCTTCCAAGTGGAGTCCGACCCATCCACTAGGGAATCGAAACGCATCGCGTATCTTCGAGTTCGTAGGGAATACACCTACGCGATCCAAAGCGCCAAGCGATCTAGCTGGCGCGAGTTTATTTCGAAAACCGGTAACGATAATCCATGGGGAGCGGCATACAAAATTTGTGTAAAGAAAATCCGTCCCGACACAGTTCTCGCGTCCACGCCGACATCGGCCGGAGCCCCGATTACATGGGAGGAGTCCGCGCGCAATCTCCTCCATGCCCTCGTCCCGGATGACACGCCGGATACCCTCGAGTCCCAGCGTCTTCGAAGATCCCTCCGCGACGTCCCACCGAACACCACTGATACAGATCTCTTCACCGACG
>CAKAJI010000170.1:0-12500 GCA_916610255.1 Lasioglossum lativentre | reverse complement strand
TTTAAAATCATCTAGGAACGATAGGAAAAAAGTTTACTCTTACCGCGAACCGTCTAACCGACACGGCGCGGTACTTAGCAATTTTATCGTTCCAGCGATACCTAAGCGACTCGCCGGAAGTTAACTCGGTAAATACGCGTCCGAGAGAACTGGCGTCACGACACACGGTTTCGTATGCACAGTTTACCACGAATATAACGTTTAAAATCATCTAGGAACGATAGGAAAAAAGTTTACTCTTACCGCGAACCGTCTAACCGACACGGCGCGGTACTTAGCAATTTTATCGTTCCAGCGATACCTAAGCGACTCGCCGGAAGTTAACTCGGTAAATACGCGTCCGAGAGAACTGGCGTCACGACACACGGTTTCGTATGCACAGTTTACCACGAATATAACGTTTAAAATCATCTAGGAACGATAGGAAAAAAGTTTACTCTTACCGCGAACCGTCTAACCGACACGGCGCGGTACTTAGCAATTTTATCGTTCCAGCGATACCTAAGCGACTCGCCGGAAGTTAACTCGCTTATAACTCGGTAAATACGCGTCCGAGAGAACTGGCGTCACGACACACGGTTTCGTATGCACAGTTTACCACGAATATAACGTTTAAAATCATCTAGGAACGATAGGAAAAAAGTTTACTCTTACCGCGAACCGTCTAACCGACACGGCGCGGTACTTAGCAATTTTATCGTTCCAGCGATACCTAAGCGACTCGCCGGAAGTTAACTCGGTAAATACGCGTCCGAGAGAACTGGCGTCACGACACACGGTTTCGTATGCACAGTTTACCACGAATATAACGTTTAAAATCATCTAGGAACGATAGGAAAAAAGTTTACTCTTACCGCGAACCGTCTAACCGACACGGCGCGGTACTTAGCAATTTTATCGTTCCAGCGATACCTAAGCGACTCGCCGGAAGTTAACTCGGTAAATACGCGTCCGAGAGAACTGGCGTCACGACACACGGTTTCGTATGCACAGTTTACCACGAATATAACGTTTAAAATCATCTAGGAACGATAGGAAAAAAGTTTACTCTTACCGCGAACCGTCTAACCGACACGGCGCGGTACTTAGCAATTTTATCGTTCCAGCGATACCTAAGCGACTCGCCGGAAGTTAACTCGGTAAATACGCGTCCGAGAGAACTGGCGTCACGACACACGGTTTCGTATGCACAGTTTACCACGAATATAACGTTTAAAATCATCTAGGAACGATAGGAAAAAAGTTTACTCTTACCGCGAACCGTCTAACCGACACGGCGCGGTACTTAGCAATTTTATCGTTCCAGCGATACCTAAGCGACTCGCCGGAAGTTAACTCGGTAAATACGCGTCCGAGAGAACTGGCGTCACGACACACGGTTTCGTATGCACAGTTTACCACGAATATAACGTTTAAAATCATCTAGGAACGATAGGAAAAAAGTTTACTCTTACCGCGAACCGTCTAACCGACACGGCGCGGTACTTAGCAATTTTATCGTTCCAGCGATACCTAAGCGACTCGCCGGAAGTTAACTCGCTTATAACTCGGTAAATACGCGTCCGAGAGAACTGGCGTCACGACACACGGTTTCGTATGCACAGTTTACCACGAATATAACGTTTAAAATCATCTAGGAACGATAGGAAAAAAGTTTACTCTTACCGCGAACCGTCTAACCGACACGGCGCGGTACTTAGCAATTTTATCGTTCCAGCGATACCTAAGCGACTCGCCGGAAGTTAACTCGGTAAATACGCGTCCGAGAGAACTGGCGTCACGACACACGGTTTCGTATGCACAGTTTACCACGAATATAACGTTTAAAATCATCTAGGAACGATAGGAAAAAAGTTTACTCTTACCGCGAACCGTCTAACCGACACGGCGCGGTACTTAGCAATTTTATCGTTCCAGCGATACCTAAGCGACTCGCCGGAAGTTAACTCGCTTATAACTCGGTAAATACGCGTCCGAGAGAACTGGCGTCACGACACACGGTTTCGTATGCACAGTTTACCACGAATATAACGTTTAAAATCATCTAGGAACGATAGGAAAAAAGTTTACTCTTACCGCGAACCGTCTAACCGACACGGCGCGGTACTTAGCAATTTTATCGTTCCAGCGATACCTAAGCGACTCGCCGGAAGTTAACTCGGTAAATACGCGTCCGAGAGAACTGGCGTCACGACACACGGTTTCGTATGCACAGTTTACCACGAATATAACGTTTAAAATCATCTAGGAACGATAGGAAAAAAGTTTACTCTTACCGCGAACCGTCTAACCGACACGGCGCGGTACTTAGCAATTTTATCGTTCCAGCGATACCTAAGCGACTCGCCGGAAGTTAACTCGCTTATAACTCGGTAAATACGCGTCCGAGAGAACTGGCGTCACGACACACGGTTTCGTATGCACAGTTTACCACGAATATAACGTTTAAAATCATCTAGGAACGATAGGAAAAAAGTTTACTCTTACCGCGAACCGTCTAACCGACACGGCGCGGTACTTAGCAATTTTATCGTTCCAGCGATACCTAAGCGACTCGCCGGAAGTTAACTCGGTAAATACGCGTCCGAGAGAACTGGCGTCACGACACACGGTTTCGTATGCACAGTTTACCACGAATATAACGTTTAAAATCATCTAGGAACGATAGGAAAAAAGTTTACTCTTACCGCGAACCGTCTAACCGACACGGCGCGGTACTTAGCAATTTTATCGTTCCAGCGATACCTAAGCGACTCGCCGGAAGTTAACTCGGTAAATACGCGTCCGAGAGAACTGGCGTCACGACACACGGTTTCGTATGCACAGTTTACCACGAATATAACGTTTAAAATCATCTAGGAACGATAGGAAAAAAGTTTACTCTTACCGCGAACCGTCTAACCGACACGGCGCGGTACTTAGCAATTTTATCGTTCCAGCGATACCTAAGCGACTCGCCGGAAGTTAACTCGGTAAATACGCGTCCGAGAGAACTGGCGTCACGACACACGGTTTCGTATGCACAGTTTACCACGAATATAACGTTTAAAATCATCTAGGAACGATAGGAAAAAAGTTTACTCTTACCGCGAACCGTCTAACCGACACGGCGCGGTACTTAGCAATTTTATCGTTCCAGCGATACCTAAGCGACTCGCCGGAAGTTAACTCGCTTATAACTCGGTAAATACGCGTCCGAGAGAACTGGCGTCACGACACACGGTTTCGTATGCACAGTTTACCACGAATATAACGTTTAAAATCATCTAGGAACGATAGGAAAAAAGTTTACTCTTACCGCGAACCGTCTAACCGACACGGCGCGGTACTTAGCAATTTTATCGTTCCAGCGATACCTAAGCGACTCGCCGGAAGTTAACTCGGTAAATACGCGTCCGAGAGAACTGGCGTCACGACACACGGTTTCGTATGCACAGTTTACCACGAATATAACGTTTAAAATCATCTAGGAACGATAGGAAAAAAGTTTACTCTTACCGCGAACCGTCTAACCGACACGGCGCGGTACTTAGCAATTTTATCGTTCCAGCGATACCTAAGCGACTCGCCGGAAGTTAACTCGGTAAATACGCGTCCGAGAGAACTGGCGTCACGACACACGGTTTCGTATGCACAGTTTACCACGAATATAACGTTTAAAATCATCTAGGAACGATAGGAAAAAAGTTTACTCTTACCGCGAACCGTCTAACCGACACGGCGCGGTACTTAGCAATTTTATCGTTCCAGCGATACCTAAGCGACTCGCCGGAAGTTAACTCGGTAAATACGCGTCCGAGAGAACTGGCGTCACGACACACGGTTTCGTATGCACAGTTTACCACGAATATAACGTTTAAAATCATCTAGGAACGATAGGAAAAAAGTTTACTCTTACCGCGAACCGTCTAACCGACACGGCGCGGTACTTAGCAATTTTATCGTTCCAGCGATACCTAAGCGACTCGCCGGAAGTTAACTCGGTAAATACGCGTCCGAGAGAACTGGCGTCACGACACACGGTTTCGTATGCACAGTTTACCACGAATATAACGTTTAAAATCATCTAGGAACGATAGGAAAAAAGTTTACTCTTACCGCGAACCGTCTAACCGACACGGCGCGGTACTTAGCAATTTTATCGTTCCAGCGATACCTAAGCGACTCGCCGGAAGTTAACTCGGTAAATACGCGTCCGAGAGAACTGGCGTCACGACACACGGTTTCGTATGCACAGTTTACCACGAATATAACGTTTAAAATCATCTAGGAACGATAGGAAAAAAGTTTACTCTTACCGCGAACCGTCTAACCGACACGGCGCGGTACTTAGCAATTTTATCGTTCCAGCGATACCTAAGCGACTCGCCGGAAGTTAACTCGCTTATAACTCGGTAAATACGCGTCCGAGAGAACTGGCGTCACGACACACGGTTTCGTATGCACAGTTTACCACGAATATAACGTTTAAAATCATCTAGGAACGATAGGAAAAAAGTTTACTCTTACCGCGAACCGTCTAACCGACACGGCGCGGTACTTAGCAATTTTATCGTTCCAGCGATACCTAAGCGACTCGCCGGAAGTTAACTCGGTAAATACGCGTCCGAGAGAACTGGCGTCACGACACACGGTTTCGTATGCACAGTTTACCACGAATATAACGTTTAAAATCATCTAGGAACGATAGGAAAAAAGTTTACTCTTACCGCGAACCGTCTAACCGACACGGCGCGGTACTTAGCAATTTTATCGTTCCAGCGATACCTAAGCGACTCGCCGGAAGTTAACTCGGTAAATACGCGTCCGAGAGAACTGGCGTCACGACACACGGTTTCGTATGCACAGTTTACCACGAATATAACGTTTAAAATCATCTAGGAACGATAGGAAAAAAGTTTACTCTTACCGCGAACCGTCTAACCGACACGGCGCGGTACTTAGCAATTTTATCGTTCCAGCGATACCTAAGCGACTCGCCGGAAGTTAACTCGGTAAATACGCGTCCGAGAGAACTGGCGTCACGACACACGGTTTCGTATGCACAGTTTACCACGAATATAACGTTTAAAATCATCTAGGAACGATAGGAAAAAAGTTTACTCTTACCGCGAACCGTCTAACCGACACGGCGCGGTACTTAGCAATTTTATCGTTCCAGCGATACCTAAGCGACTCGCCGGAAGTTAACTCGGTAAATACGCGTCCGAGAGAACTGGCGTCACGACACACGGTTTCGTATGCACAGTTTACCACGAATATAACGTTTAAAATCATCTAGGAACGATAGGAAAAAAGTTTACTCTTACCGCGAACCGTCTAACCGACACGGCGCGGTACTTAGCAATTTTATCGTTCCAGCGATACCTAAGCGACTCGCCGGAAGTTAACTCGGTAAATACGCGTCCGAGAGAACTGGCGTCACGACACACGGTTTCGTATGCACAGTTTACCACGAATATAACGTTTAAAATCATCTAGGAACGATAGGAAAAAAGTTTACTCTTACCGCGAACCGTCTAACCGACACGGCGCGGTACTTAGCAATTTTATCGTTCCAGCGATACCTAAGCGACTCGCCGGAAGTTAACTCGGTAAATACGCGTCCGAGAGAACTGGCGTCACGACACACGGTTTCGTATGCACAGTTTACCACGAATATAACGTTTAAAATCATCTAGGAACGATAGGAAAAAAGTTTACTCTTACCGCGAACCGTCTAACCGACACGGCGCGGTACTTAGCAATTTTATCGTTCCAGCGATACCTAAGCGACTCGCCGGAAGTTAACTCGCTTATAACTCGGTAAATACGCGTCCGAGAGAACTGGCGTCACGACACACGGTTTCGTATGCACAGTTTACCACGAATATAACGTTTAAAATCATCTAGGAACGATAGGAAAAAAGTTTACTCTTACCGCGAACCGTCTAACCGACACGGCGCGGTACTTAGCAATTTTATCGTTCCAGCGATACCTAAGCGACTCGCCGGAAGTTAACTCGGTAAATACGCGTCCGAGAGAACTGGCGTCACGACACACGGTTTCGTATGCACAGTTTACCACGAATATAACGTTTAAAATCATCTAGGAACGATAGGAAAAAAGTTTACTCTTACCGCGAACCGTCTAACCGACACGGCGCGGTACTTAGCAATTTTATCGTTCCAGCGATACCTAAGCGACTCGCCGGAAGTTAACTCGCTTATAACTCGGTAAATACGCGTCCGAGAGAACTGGCGTCACGACACACGGTTTCGTATGCACAGTTTACCACGAATATAACGTTTAAAATCATCTAGGAACGATAGGAAAAAAGTTTACTCTTACCGCGAACCGTCTAACCGACACGGCGCGGTACTTAGCAATTTTATCGTTCCAGCGATACCTAAGCGACTCGCCGGAAGTTAACTCGGTAAATACGCGTCCGAGAGAACTGGCGTCACGACACACGGTTTCGTATGCACAGTTTACCACGAATATAACGTTTAAAATCATCTAGGAACGATAGGAAAAAAGTTTACTCTTACCGCGAACCGTCTAACCGACACGGCGCGGTACTTAGCAATTTTATCGTTCCAGCGATACCTAAGCGACTCGCCGGAAGTTAACTCGGTAAATACGCGTCCGAGAGAACTGGCGTCACGACACACGGTTTCGTATGCACAGTTTACCACGAATATAACGTTTAAAATCATCTAGGAACGATAGGAAAAAAGTTTACTCTTACCGCGAACCGTCTAACCGACACGGCGCGGTACTTAGCAATTTTATCGTTCCAGCGATACCTAAGCGACTCGCCGGAAGTTAACTCGGTAAATACGCGTCCGAGAGAACTGGCGTCACGACACACGGTTTCGTATGCACAGTTTACCACGAATATAACGTTTAAAATCATCTAGGAACGATAGGAAAAAAGTTTACTCTTACCGCGAACCGTCTAACCGACACGGCGCGGTACTTAGCAATTTTATCGTTCCAGCGATACCTAAGCGACTCGCCGGAAGTTAACTCGGTAAATACGCGTCCGAGAGAACTGGCGTCACGACACACGGTTTCGTATGCACAGTTTACCACGAATATAACGTTTAAAATCATCTAGGAACGATAGGAAAAAAGTTTACTCTTACCGCGAACCGTCTAACCGACACGGCGCGGTACTTAGCAATTTTATCGTTCCAGCGATACCTAAGCGACTCGCCGGAAGTTAACTCGCTTATAACTCGGTAAATACGCGTCCGAGAGAACTGGCGTCACGACACACGGTTTCGTATGCACAGTTTACCACGAATATAACGTTTAAAATCATCTAGGAACGATAGGAAAAAAGTTTACTCTTACCGCGAACCGTCTAACCGACACGGCGCGGTACTTAGCAATTTTATCGTTCCAGCGATACCTAAGCGACTCGCCGGAAGTTAACTCGGTAAATACGCGTCCGAGAGAACTGGCGTCACGACACACGGTTTCGTATGCACAGTTTACCACGAATATAACGTTTAAAATCATCTAGGAACGATAGGAAAAAAGTTTACTCTTACCGCGAACCGTCTAACCGACACGGCGCGGTACTTAGCAATTTTATCGTTCCAGCGATACCTAAGCGACTCGCCGGAAGTTAACTCGCTTATAACTCGGTAAATACGCGTCCGAGAGAACTGGCGTCACGACACACGGTTTCGTATGCACAGTTTACCACGAATATAACGTTTAAAATCATCTAGGAACGATAGGAAAAAAGTTTACTCTTACCGCGAACCGTCTAACCGACACGGCGCGGTACTTAGCAATTTTATCGTTCCAGCGATACCTAAGCGACTCGCCGGAAGTTAACTCGGTAAATACGCGTCCGAGAGAACTGGCGTCACGACACACGGTTTCGTATGCACAGTTTACCACGAATATAACGTTTAAAATCATCTAGGAACGATAGGAAAAAAGTTTACTCTTACCGCGAACCGTCTAACCGACACGGCGCGGTACTTAGCAATTTTATCGTTCCAGCGATACCTAAGCGACTCGCCGGAAGTTAACTCGGTAAATACGCGTCCGAGAGAACTGGCGTCACGACACACGGTTTCGTATGCACAGTTTACCACGAATATAACGTTTAAAATCATCTAGGAACGATAGGAAAAAAGTTTACTCTTACCGCGAACCGTCTAACCGACACGGCGCGGTACTTAGCAATTTTATCGTTCCAGCGATACCTAAGCGACTCGCCGGAAGTTAACTCGGTAAATACGCGTCCGAGAGAACTGGCGTCACGACACACGGTTTCGTATGCACAGTTTACCACGAATATAACGTTTAAAATCATCTAGGAACGATAGGAAAAAAGTTTACTCTTACCGCGAACCGTCTAACCGACACGGCGCGGTACTTAGCAATTTTATCGTTCCAGCGATACCTAAGCGACTCGCCGGAAGTTAACTCGGTAAATACGCGTCCGAGAGAACTGGCGTCACGACACACGGTTTCGTATGCACAGTTTACCACGAATATAACGTTTAAAATCATCTAGGAACGATAGGAAAAAAGTTTACTCTTACCGCGAACCGTCTAACCGACACGGCGCGGTACTTAGCAATTTTATCGTTCCAGCGATACCTAAGCGACTCGCCGGAAGTTAACTCGGTAAATACGCGTCCGAGAGAACTGGCGTCACGACACACGGTTTCGTATGCACAGTTTACCACGAATATAACGTTTAAAATCATCTAGGAACGATAGGAAAAAAGTTTACTCTTACCGCGAACCGTCTAACCGACACGGCGCGGTACTTAGCAATTTTATCGTTCCAGCGATACCTAAGCGACTCGCCGGAAGTTAACTCGGTAAATACGCGTCCGAGAGAACTGGCGTCACGACACACGGTTTCGTATGCACAGTTTACCACGAATATAACGTTTAAAATCATCTAGGAACGATAGGAAAAAAGTTTACTCTTACCGCGAACCGTCTAACCGACACGGCGCGGTACTTAGCAATTTTATCGTTCCAGCGATACCTAAGCGACTCGCCGGAAGTTAACTCGGTAAATACGCGTCCGAGAGAACTGGCGTCACGACACACGGTTTCGTATGCACAGTTTACCACGAATATAACGTTTAAAATCATCTAGGAACGATAGGAAAAAAGTTTACTCTTACCGCGAACCGTCTAACCGACACGGCGCGGTACTTAGCAATTTTATCGTTCCAGCGATACCTAAGCGACTCGCCGGAAGTTAACTCGCTTATAACTCGGTAAATACGCGTCCGAGAGAACTGGCGTCACGACACACGGTTTCGTATGCACAGTTTACCACGAATATAACGTTTAAAATCATCTAGGAACGATAGGAAAAAAGTTTACTCTTACCGCGAACCGTCTAACCGACACGGCGCGGTACTTAGCAATTTTATCGTTCCAGCGATACCTAAGCGACTCGCCGGAAGTTAACTCGGTAAATACGCGTCCGAGAGAACTGGCGTCACGACACACGGTTTCGTATGCACAGTTTACCACGAATATAACGTTTAAAATCATCTAGGAACGATAGGAAAAAAGTTTACTCTTACCGCGAACCGTCTAACCGACACGGCGCGGTACTTAGCAATTTTATCGTTCCAGCGATTACCTAAGCGACTCGCCGGAAGTTAACTCGCTTATAACTCGGTAAATACGCGTCCGAGAGAACTGGCGTCACGACACACGGTTTCGTATGCACAGTTTACCACGAATATAACGTTTAAAATCATCTAGGAACGATAGGAAAAAAGTTTACTCTTACCGGTGGGACTTCGAGCAACGAAGTAGTACGCTATCGACCATTATTTTCAATTATTTCGGTAAATACGCATTGTAGCGCTTTGTAACTTTATATTCATTGTTAATATGTTTTATATTACAATGATCTAACATTTAAAATCGCCTGGAATCGATACAGAAAAAGTTTACTCTTGCCGTTGGAACTTAAAAAAATTTTTGAGTCCGAGAAAGTATATGAAAAGTTGAATGTTTTGTGTTAAATATCCTAGAAATACAAAAATTTATTGTATTTTACGAAATAAATTTTCACAGTTTTTTCGCTCTAAGTCCCAACAGCCCCGCCGGTTGGGCTGTTGCCGCGACGGTTTACCGCCATAAGCGCGCGTGCTATTGACCGCGCGGCGCCGGCGTCCCGGCCGGCCGTTCGGTATCTATAAGAGAGTCGACCGTTCGGTCGCTTCGATCGGTTCAGCGTGCGCTTGGGGCTATTCTACGATCTCGGTCGAGAAGCAGCTCTCACGGCGCCTCGAGACTTCGGTCTTGACTGTTTCGTATCGAATATTTTCTCTACACAGCATAGCCACGGGTCGGTGTCCTAGACCGAATGGCCCTTATGTGGCGAGCATCCTTCGGATGTTGGCGACTTGTATTCACTTTTGTGTATACTCGTACTAACTGAGCATCATCTCTTCATTCCGAGCGTTGCAGCATTGGATAAAAAAGAGGGTTATATTAAAGAAAACAAAAATGTCTAAAAATGACAAAATAAAATAAATATATTAAAATAGAACAAACCAAAATTGTTTGTGAAACATATATAAGAGAAAAAGAAAGAACATCATATTAAATGTGGTATTGCACATTTCGTTTATGCCTAGCGCGAGCAGACGGGCATTGGGAAACGCCGTCCAGCATATTATGGTGCTTATGCGTTACCTATGTTACTGAGCTATACACGCTTCCACGTTTGTGCAAACCTTAATATGATGAAAAACGAAAACGAATTGTCTGTGAAGCATGAACAACCATGTGTTTTAAAAGAAGTAAGGTTGTTCAGATATACTGGAGAAGCCGCGAACAGGATATTGAAAAGGAATTTGTTCTCGGTGGATATACGAAAATGAAAATGTATCTCGTTCAAAAGGTTCTAAGAATTTGAACGAGTAAGAGGAAAAAGTGTCGTTGACCTGTCTCAAGAAGAGCTGGCGACGAAGGCATATTCGAAACATGACAAAAATTGTCAAAGCTCCCTGGTTGATCCTGCCAGTAGTCATATGCTTGTCTCAAAGATTAAGCCATGCATGTCTCAGTACATGCCGCATTAAGGTGAAACCGCGAATGGCTCATTAAATCAGTTATGGTTTCTTAGATCGTACCCACATTTACTTGGATAACTGTGGTAATTCTAGAGCTAATACATGCAAAACAGAGTTCCGACCAGAGATGGTAGGAACGCTTTTATTAGATCAAAACCAATCGGTGGCGAGCGGTAACGTTCGTCCATCGTTTGCTTTGGTGACTCTGAATAACTTTGTGCTGATCGCATGGTCTTCTAGCACCGGCGACGCATCTTTCAAATGTCTGCCTTATCAACTGTCGATGGTAGATTCTGCGCCTACCATGGTTGTAACGGGTAACGGGGAATCAGGGTTCGATTCCGGAGAGGGAGCCTGAGAAACGGCTACCACATCCAAGGAAGGCAGCAGGCGCGCAAATTACCCACTCCCGGCACGGGGAGGTAGTGACGAAAAATAACGATACGGGACTCATCCGAGGCCCCGTAATCGGAATGAGTACACTTTAAATCCTTTAACGAGGATCCATTGGAGGGCAAGTCTGGTGCCAGCAGCCGCGGTAATTCCAGCTCCAATAGCGTATATTAAAGTTGTTGCGGTTAAAAAGCTCGTAGTTGAATCTGTGTGTCACAGTGTCGGTTCACCGCTCGCGGTGTTTAACTGGCATTATGTGGTACGCTCCTACCGGTGGGCTTGCTCTTCACGGGGCGGTCCAACTAATATCCCATCGCGGTGCTCTTCACTGAGTGTCGAGGTGGGCCGGTACGTTTACTTTGAACAAATTAGAGTGCTCAAAGCAGGCTATCTTCGCCTGAATACTGTGTGCATGGAATAATGGAATAGGACCTCGGTTCTATTTTGTTGGTTTTCGGAACCCCGAGGTAATGATTAATAGGGACAGATGGGGGCATTCGTATTGCGACGTTAGAGGTGAAATTCTTGGATCGTCGCAAGACGGACAGAAGCGAAAGCATTTGCCAAAAATGTTTTCATTAATCAAGAACGAAAGTTAGAGGTTCGAAGGCGATCAGATACCGCCCTAGTTCTAACCATAAACGATGCCAGCTAGCGATCCGCCGAAGTTCCTACGATGACTCGGCGGGCAGCTTCCGGGAAACCAAAGCTTTTGGGTTCCGGGGGAAGTATGGTTGCAAAGCTGAAACTTAAAGGAATTGACGGAAGGGCACCACCAGGAGTGGAGCCTGCGGCTTAATTTGACTCAACACGGGAAACCTCACCAGGCCCGGACACCGGAAGGATTGACAGATTGATAGCTCTTTCTTGATTCGGTGGGTGGTGGTGCATGGCCGTTCTTAGTTGGTGGAGCGATTTGTCTGGTTAATTCCGATAACGAACGAGACTCTAGCCTGCTAAATAGACGTAACTTATGGTATCTCGAAGGCCCCCGGCTTCTGTCGGTGGGTTTTTACTACCAACGTACAAACAAATCT
>CAKAJI010000169.1:136096-289640 GCA_916610255.1 Lasioglossum lativentre | reverse complement strand
ATATTACGTTATATTATAAGGTATTTTCAAAGATACACTGCATATTACGTTATATTATATGGTATTTTCAATTGTAAACTACTATATATCATAAGGTATTTTCAATGATACACTGCATATTACGTTATATTATAAGGTATTTTCAATGACACACTGCATATTACGTTATATTATAAGGTATTTTCAAAGATACACTGCATATTACGTTATATTATAAGGTATTTTCAATGATACACTGCATATTACGTTATATCATAATGTATTTTCAATGATACACTGCATAATACGTTATATTATAAGGTATTTTCAATGATAAACTACTATATATTATAAGGTATTTTCAAGGGTACACTGCATATTACGTTATATTATAAGGTATTTTCATTGATACACTACAAATTACCATATATTATAAGGTATTTTCAATGATACACTGCATAATACGTTATATCATAAGGTATTTTCAATGATACACTGCATATTACGTTATATTATAAGGTATTTTCAATGATAAACTGCATATTCTGGTATATTATAAGGTATTTTCAATGATACACTGCATATTACGTTATATTAATATATAAGGTATTTTCAATGACACACTGCATATTACGTTATATTATAAGGTATTTTCAATGATACACTGCATATTACGATATATTATATGGTATTTTCAATGATACACTGCATATTATGATATATTATAAGGTATTTTCAATGATACACTGCATATTACGTTATATTATAAGGTATTTTCATTGGTACACTGCATATTATGATATATTATATGGTATTTTCAATGATACACTGCATATTACGTTATATTAATATATAAGGTATTTTCAATGACACACTGCATATTACGTTATATTATAAGGTATTTTCAATGATACACTGCATATTACGATATATTATATGGTATTTTCAATGATACACTGCATATTATGATATATTATAAGGTATTTTCAATGATACACTGCATATTACGTTATATTATAAGGTATTTTCATTGATACACTACAAATTACCATATATTATAAGGTATTTTCAATGATACACTGCATATTACGTTATATCATAATGTATTTTCAATGATACACTGCATAATACGTTATATTATAAGGTATTTTCAATGATAAACTACTATATATTATAAGGTATTTTCAAGGGTACACTGCATATTACGTTATATTATAAGGTATTTTCATTGATACACTACAAATTACCATATATTATAAGGTATTTTCATTGATACACTGCATAATACGTTATATCATAAGGTATTTTCAATGATACACTGCATATTACGTTATATTATAAGGTATTTTCAATGATACACTGCATATAACGTTATATTATAAGGTATTTTCAATGATAAACTACTATATATTATAAGGTATTTTCAATGATACACTGCATATTACGATATATTATATGGTATTTTCAATTGTAAACTACTATATATCATAAGGTATTTTCAATGATACACTGCATATGACGTTATATTATAAGGTATTTTCAATGATACACTGAATATTACGATATATTATATGGTATTTTCAATGATACACTGCATATTATGATATATTATAAGGTATTTTTCAATGATACACTGCATAGTACGTTATATTATAAGGTATTTTCAATGTTACACTGCATACTACGTTATATTATAAGGTATTTTCAATGATACACTGCATATTGCGTTATATCATAATGTATTTTCAATGATACACTGCATAATACGATATATTATAAGGTATTTTCATTGATACACTACAAATTACCATATATTATAAGGTATTTTCAATGATACACTGCATAATTCGTTATATCATAAGGTATTAGCAATGATACACTGCATATTACGTTATATTATAAGGTGTTTTCAATGATACACTGCATATTACGTTATATTATAAGGTATTTTCAATGATACACTCTATATTACGTTATGTTATAAGGTTTTTTCATTGATACCCTACAAATTACCATATATTATAAGGTATTTTCAATGATACACTGCATATTACGATATATTATATGGTATTTTCAATGATACACTGCATATTACGTTATATTATAAGGTGTTTTCAATGTTACACTGCATACTACGTTATATTATAAGGTATTTTCAATGATACACTGTATGTTACGTTATATTATAAGGTATTTTCATTGATACACTACAAATTACCATATATTATAAGGTATTTTCAATGATACACTGCATATTACGTTATATCATAATGTATTTGCAATGATACACTGCATAATACGTTATATTATAAGGTATTTTCAATGATAAACTACTATATATTATAAGGTATTTTCAAGGGTACATTGCATATTACGTTATATTATAAGGTATTTTCATTGATACACTACAAATTACCATATATTATAAGGTATTTTCATTGATACACTGCATAATACGTTATATCATAAGGTATTTTCAATGATACACTGCATATTACGTTATATTATAAGGTGTTTTCAATGATACACTGCATATTACGATATATTATATGGTATTTTCAATTGTAAACTACTATATATCATAAGGTATTTTCAATGATACACTGCATATTACGTTATATTATAAGGTATTTTCAATGATACACTGAATATTACGATATATTATATGGTATTTTCAATGATACACTGCATATTATGATATATTATTAGGTATTTTCAATGATACACTGCATAGTACGTTATATTATAAGGTATTTTCAATGTTACACTGCATACTACGTTATATTATAAGGTATTTTCAATGATACACTGCATATTGCGTTATATCATAATGTATTTTCAATGATACACTGCATAATACGATATATTATAAGGTATTTTCATTGATACACTACAAATTACCATATATTATAAGGTATTTTCAATGATACACTGCATAATTCGTTATATCATAAGGTATTAGCAATGATACACTGCATATTACGTTATATTATAAGGTGTTTTCAATGATACACTGCATATTACGTTATATTATAAGGTATTTTCAATGATACACTCTATATTACGTTATATTATAAGGTTTTTTCATTGATACCCTACAAATTACCATATATTATAAGGTATTTTCAATGATACACTGCATATTGCGTTATATCATAATGTATTTTCAATGATACACTGCATAATACGTTATATTATAAGGTATTTTCATTGATACACTACAAATTACCATATATTATAAGGTATTTTCAATGATACACTGCATAATTCGTTATATCATAAGGTATTAGCAATGATACACTGCATATTACGTTATATTATAAGGTATTTTCAATGATACACTGCATATTACGTTATATTATAAGGTATTTTCATTGATACACTGCATATTACGTTATATTATAAGGTATTTTCAATGATAAACTACTATATATTATAAGGTATTTTCAATGATACACTGCATATTACGTTATATCATAATGTATTTTCAATGATACACTGCATAATACGTTATATTATAAGGTATTTTCAATGATAAACTACTATATATTATAAGGTATTTTCAAGGGTACACTGCATATTACGTTATATTATAAGGTATTTTCATTGATACACTACAAATTACCATATATTATAAGGTATTTTCATTGATACACTGCATAATACGTTATATCATAAGGTATTTTCAATGATACACTGCATATTACGTTATATTATAAGGTGTTTTCAATGATACACTGCATATTACGTTATATTATAAGGTATTTTCAATGATAAACTACTATATATTATACGGTATTTGCAATGATACACTGCATATTACGATATATTATATGGTATTTTCAATTGTAAACTACTATATATCATAAGGTATTTTCAATGATACACTGCATATTACGTTATATTATAAGGTATTTTCAATGATACACTGAATATTACGATATATTATATGGTATTTTCAATGATACACTGCATATTATGATATATTATAAGGTATTTTCAATGATACACTGCATAGTACGTTATATTATAAGGTATTTTCAATGTTACACTGCATACTACGTTATATTATAAGGTATTTTCAATGATACACTGCATATTGCGTTATATCATAATGTATTTTCAATGATACACTGCATAATACGATATATTATAAGGTATTTTCATTGATACACTACAAATTACCATATATTATAAGGTATTTTCAATGATACACTGCATAATTCGTTATATCATAAGGTATTAGCAATGATACACTGCATATTACGTTATATTATAAGGTGTTTTCAATGATACACTGCATATTACGTTATATTATAAGGTATTTTCAATGATACACTCTATATTACGTTATGTTATAAGGTTTTTTCATTGATACCCTACAAATTACCATATATTATAAGGTATTTTCAATGATACACTGCATATTACGATATATTATATGGTATTTTCAATGATACACTGCATATTACGTTATATTATAAGGTGTTTTCAATGTTACACTGCATACTACGTTATATTATAAGGTATTTTCAATGATACACTGTATGTTACGTTATATTATAAGGTATTTTCATTGATACACTACAAATTACCATATATTATAAGGTATTTTCAATGATACACTGCATATTACGTTATATCATAATGTATTTGCAATGATACACTGCATAATACGTTATATTATAAGGTATTTTCAATGATAAACTACTATATATTATAAGGTATTTTCAAGGGTACACTGCATATTACGTTATATTATAAGGTATTTTCATTGATACACTACAAATTACCATATATTATAAGGTATTTTCATTGATACACTGCATAATACGTTATATCATAAGGTATTTTCAATGATACACTGCATATTACGTTATATTATAAGGTGTTTTCAATGATACACTGCATATTACGATATATTATATGGTATTTTCAATTGTAAACTACTATATATCATAAGGTATTTTCAATGATACACTGCATATTACGTTATATTATAAGGTATTTTCAATGATACACTGAATATTACGATATATTATATGGTATTTTCAATGATACACTGCATATTATGATATATTATTAGGTATTTTCAATGATACACTGCATAGTACGTTATATTATAAGGTATTTTCAATGTTACACTGCATACTACGTTATATTATAAGGTATTTTCAATGATACACTGCATATTGCGTTATATCATAATGTATTTTCAATGATACACTGCATAATACGATATATTATAAGGTATTTTCATTGATACACTACAAATTACCATATATTATAAGGTATTTTCAATGATACACTGCATAATTCGTTATATCATAAGGTATTAGCAATGATACACTGCATATTACGTTATATTATAAGGTGTTTTCAATGATACACTGCATATTACGTTATATTATAAGGTATTTTCAATGATACACTCTATATTACGTTATATTATAAGGTTTTTTCATTGATACCCTACAAATTACCATATATTATAAGGTATTTTCAATGATACACTGCATATTGCGTTATATCATAATGTATTTTCAATGATACACTGCATAATACGTTATATTATAAGGTATTTTCATTGATACACTACAAATTACCATATATTATAAGGTATTTTCAATGATACACTGCATAATTCGTTATATCATAAGGTATTAGCAATGATACACTGCATATTACGTTATATTATAAGGTATTTTCAATGATACACTGCATATTACGTTATATTATAAGGTATTTTCATTGATACACTGCATATTACGTTATATTATAAGGTATTTTCAATGATAAACTACTATATATTATAAGGTATTTTCAATGATACACTGCATATTACGTTATATCATAATGTATTTTCAATGATACACTGCATAATACGTTATATTATAAGGTATTTTCAATGATAAACTACTATATATTATAAGGTATTTTCAAGGGTACACTGCATATTACGTTATATTATAAGGTATTTTCATTGATACACTACAAATTACCATATATTATAAGGTATTTTCATTGATACACTGCATAATACGTTATATCATAAGGTATTTTCAATGATACACTGCATATTACGTTATATTATAAGGTGTTTTCAATGATACACTGCATATTACGTTATATTATAAGGTATTTTCAATGATAAACTACTATACATTATAAGGTATTTTCAATGATACACTGCATATTACGATATATTATATGGTATTTTCAATTGTAAACTACTATATATCATAAGGTATTTTCAATGATACACTGCATATTACGTTATATTATAAGGTATTTTCAATGATACACTGAATATTACGATATATTATATGGTATTTTCAATGATACACTGCATATTATGATATATTATAAGGTATTTTCAATGATACACTGCATAGTACGTTATATTATAAGGTATTTTCAATGTTACACTGCATACTACGTTATATTATAAGGTATTTTCAATGATACACTGCATATTGCGTTATATCATAATGTATTTTCAATGATACACTGCATAATACGATATATTATAAGGTATTTTCATTGATACACTACAAATTACCATATATTATAAGGTATTTTCAATGATACACTGCATAATTCGTTATATCATAAGGTATTAGCAATGATACACTGCATATTACGTTATATTATAAGGTGTTTTCAATGATACACTGCATATTACGTTATATTATAAGGTATTTTCAATGATACACTCTATATTACGTTATATTATAAGGTTTTTTCATTGATACCCTACAAATTACCATATATTATAAGGTATTTTCAATGATACACTGCATATTACGATATATTATATGGTATTTTCAATGATACACTGCATATTACGTTATATTATAAGGTGTTTTCAATGTTACACTGCATACTACGTTATATTATAAGGTATTTTCAATGATACACTGTATATTACGTTATATTATAAGGTATTTTCATTGATACACTACAAATTACCATATATTATAAGGTATTTTCAATGATACACTGCATATTACGTTATATCATAATGTATTTTCAATGATACACTGCATAATACGTTATATTATAAGGTATTTTCAATGTTACACTGCATACTACGTTATATTATAAGGTATTTTCAATGATACACTGCATATTGCGTTATATCATAATGTATTTTCAATGATACACTGCATAATACGATATATTATAAGGTATTTTCATTGATACACTACAAATTACCATATATTATAAGGTATTTTCAATGATACACTGCATAATTCGTTATATCATAAGGTATTAGCAATGATACACTGCATATTACGTTATATTATAAGGTGTTTTCAATGATACACTGCATATTACGTTATATTATAAGGTATTTTCAATGATACACTCTATATTACGTTATATTATAAGGTTTTTTCATTGATACCCTACAAATTACCATATATTATAAGGTATTTTCAATGATACACTGCATATTACGATATATTATATGGTATTTTCAATGATACACTGCATATTACGTTATATTATAAGGTGTTTTCAATGTTACACTGCATAATACGTTATATTATAAGGTATTTTCATTGATACACTACAAATTACCATATATTATAAGGTATTTTCAATGATACACTGCATATTACGTTATATCATAATGTATTTTCAATGATACACTGCATAATACGTTATATTATAAGGTATTTTCAATGATAAACTACTATATATTATAAGGTATTTTCAAGGGTACACTGCATATTACGTTATATTATAAGGTATTTTCATTGATACACTACAAATTACCATATATTATAAGGTATTTTCATTGATACACTGCATAATACGTTATATCATAAGGTATTTTCAATGATACACTGCATATTACGTTATATTATAAGGTGTTTTCAATGATACACTGCATATTACGTTATATTATAAGGTATTTTCAATGATACACTGCATATTACGATATATTATATGGTATTTTCATTTGTAAACTACTATATATCATAAGGTATTTTCAATGATACACTGCATATTACGTTATATTTTAAGGTATTTTCAATGATACACTGAATATTACGATATATTATATGGTATTTTCAATGATACACTGCATATTATGATATATTATTAGGTATTTTCAATGATACACTGCATAGTACGTTATATTATAAGGTATTTTCAATGTTACACTGCATACTACGTTATATTATAAGGTGTTTTCAATGATACACTGCATATTACGTTATATTATAAGGTATTTTCAATGATACACTCTATATTACGTTATATTATAAGGTTTTTTCATTGATACCCTACAAATTACCATATATTATAAGGTATTTTCAATGATACACTGCATATTGCGTTATATCATAATGTATTTTCAATGATACACTGCATAATACGTTATATTATAAGGTATTTTCATTGATACACTACAAATTACCATATATTATAAGGTATTTTCAATGATACACTGCATAATTCGTTATATCATAAGGTATTAGCAATGATACACTGCATATTACGTTATATTATAAGGTGTTTTCAATGATACACTGCATATTACGTTATATTATAAGGTGTTTTCAATGATACACTGCATATTACGTTATATTATAAGGTATTTTCAATGATACACTCTATATTACGTTATATTATAAGGTTTTTTCATTGATACCCTACAAATTACCATATATTATAAGGTATTTTCAATGATACACTGCATATTGCGTTATATCATAATGTATTTTCAATGATACACTGCATAATACGTTATATTATAAGGTATTTTCATTGATACACTACAAATTACCATATATTATAAGGTATTTTCAATGATACACTGCATAATACGTTATATCATAAGGTATTTTCAATGATACACTGCATATTACGTTATATTATAAGGTGTTTTCAATGATACACTGCATATTACGTTATATTATAAGGTATTTTCAATGATACACTGAATATTACGATATATTATATGGTATTTTCAATGATACACTGCATATCATGATATATTATAAGGTATTTTCAATGATACACTGCATAGTACGTTATATTATAAGGTATTTTCAATGTTACACTGCATACTACGTTATATTATAAGGTATTTTCAATGATACACTCTATATTACGTTATATTATAAGGTATTTTCATTGATACCCTACAAATTACCATATATTATAAGGTATTTTCAATGATACACTGCATAATTCGTTATATCATAAGGTATTAGCAATGATACACTGCATATTACGTTATATTATAAGGTGTTTTCAATGATACACTGCATATTACGTTATATTATAAGGTATTTTCAATGATACACTCTATATTACGTTATATTATAAGGTATTTTCATTGATACCCTACAAATTACCAAATATTATAAGGTATTTTCAATGATACACTGCATATTGCGTTATATCATAATGTATTTTCAATGATACACTGCATAATACGTTATATTATAAGGTATTTTCATTGATACACTACAAATTACCATATATTATAAGGTATTTTCAATGATACACTGCATAATTCGTTATATCATAAGGTATTAGCAATGATACACTGCATATTACGTTATATTATAAGGTGTTTTCAATGATACACTGCATATTACGTTATATTATAAGGTATTTTCATTGATACACTGCATATTACGTTATATTATAAGGTATTTTCAATGATAAACTACTATATATTATAAGGTATTTTCAATGATACACTGCATATTACGATATATTATATGGTATTTTCAATGATACACTGCATATTATGATATATTATAATGTATTTTCAATGATACACTGCATATTACGTTATATTATAAGGTATTTTCATTGATACACTACAAATTACCATATATTATAAGGTATTTTCAATGATACACTGCATATTACGTTATATCATAATGTATTTTCAATGATACACTGCATAATACGTTATATTATAAGGTATTTTCAATGATAAACTACTATATATTATAAGGTATTTTCAATGATAAACTACTATATATTATAAGGTATTTTCAAGGGTACACTGCATATTACGTTATATTATAAGGTATTTTCATTGATACACTACAAATTACCATATATTATAAGGTATTTTCAATGATACACTGCATAATACGTTATATCATAAGGTATTTTCAATGATACACTGCATATTACGTTATATTATAAGGTGTTTTCAATGATACACTGCATATTACGTTATATTATAAGGTATTTTCAATGATAAACTACTATATATTATAAGGTATTTTCAATGATACACTGCATATTACGTTATATCATAATGTATTTTCAATGATACACTGCATAATACGTTATATTATAAGGTATTTTCAATGATACACTGCATAATACGTTATATCATAAGGTATTTTCAATGATACACTGCATATTACGTTATATTATAAGGTGTTTTCAATGATACACTGCATATTACGTTATATTATATGGTATTTTCAATTGTAAATTACTATATATCATAAGGTATTTTCAATGATACACTGTATATTACGTTATATTATAAGGTATTTTCATTGATACACTACAAATTACCATATATTATAAGGTATTTTCAAAGATACACTGCATATTACGTTATATCATAATGTATTTTCAATTATACACTGCATAATACGTTATATTATAAGGTATTTTCAATGATAAACTACTATATATTATAAGGTATTTTCAAGGGTACACTGCATATTACGTTATATTATAAGGTATTTTCATTGATACACTACAAATTTCCATATATTATAAGGTATTTTCAATGATACACTGCATAATACGTTATATCATAAGGTATTTTCAATGATACACTGCATATTACGTTATATTATAAGGTGTTTTCAATGATACACTGCATATTACGTTATATTATAAGGTATTTTCAATGATAAACTACTATATATTATAAGGTATTTTCAATGATACACTGCATATTACGATATATTATATGGTATTTTCAATTGTAAACTACTATATATCATAAGGTATTTTCAATGATACACTCTATATTACGTTATATTATAAGGTTTTTTCATTGATACCCTACAAATTACCATATATTATAAGGTATTTTCAATGATACACTGCATATTGCGTTATATCATAATGTATTTTCAATGATACACTGCATAATACGTTATATTATAAGGTATTTTCATTGATACACTACAAATTACCATATATTATAAGGTATTTTCAATGATACACTGCATAATACGTTATATCATAAGGTATTTTCAATGATACACTGCATATTACGTTATATTATAAGGTGTTTTCAATGATACACTGGATATTACGTTATATTATAAGGTATTTTCATTGATACACTACAAATTACCATATATTATAAGGTATTTTCAATGATACACTGCATATTACGATATATTATATGGTATTTTCAATTGTAAACTACTATATATCATAAGGTATTTTCAATGATACACTGCATATTACGTTATATTATAAGGTATTTTCAATGATACACTGCATATTACGTTATATTAT
Source organism: Lasioglossum lativentre (assembly GCA_916610255.1). Lineage (NCBI taxonomy): Eukaryota > Metazoa > Arthropoda > Insecta > Hymenoptera > Halictidae > Lasioglossum > Lasioglossum lativentre. The sequence continues at coordinate 278,123 of CAKAJI010000169.1, read as the reverse complement.
ATGGTATTTTCAATTGTAAATTACTATATATCATAAGGTATTTTCAATGATACACTGTATATTACGTTATATTATAAGGTATTTTCATTGATACACTACAAATTACCATATATTATAAGGTATTTTCAAAGATACACTGCATATTACGTTATATCATAATGTATTTTCAATTATACACTGCATAATACGTTATATTATAAGGTATTTTCAATGATAAACTACTATATATTATAAGGTATTTTCAAGGGTACACTGCATATTACGTTATATTATAAGGTATTTTCATTGATACACTACAAATTTCCATATATTATAAGGTATTTTCAATGATACACTGCATAATACGTTATATCATAAGGTATTTTCAATGATACACTGCATATTACGTTATATTATAAGGTGTTTTCAATGATACACTGCATATTACGTTATATTATAAGGTATTTTCAATGATAAACTACTATATATTATAAGGTATTTTCAATGATACACTGCATATTACGATATATTATATGGTATTTTCAATTGTAAACTACTATATATCATAAGGTATTTTCAATGATACACTCTATATTACGTTATATTATAAGGTTTTTTCATTGATACCCTACAAATTACCATATATTATAAGGTATTTTCAATGATACACTGCATATTGCGTTATATCATAATGTATTTTCAATGATACACTGCATAATACGTTATATTATAAGGTATTTTCATTGATACACTACAAATTACCATATATTATAAGGTATTTTCAATGATACACTGCATAATACGTTATATCATAAGGTATTTTCAATGATACACTGCATATTACGTTATATTATAAGGTGTTTTCAATGATACACTGGATATTACGTTATATTATAAGGTATTTTCATTGATACACTACAAATTACCATATATTATAAGGTATTTTCAATGATACACTGCATATTACGATATATTATATGGTATTTTCAATTGTAAACTACTATATATCATAAGGTATTTTCAATGATACACTGCATATTACGTTATATTATAAGGTATTTTCAATGATACACTGAATATTACGATATATTATATGGTATTTTCAATGATACACTGCATATCATGATATATTATAAGGTATTTTCAATGATACACTGCATAGTACGTTATATTATAAGGTATTTTCAATGTTACACTGCATACTACGTTATATTATAAGGTATTTTCAATGATACACTCTATATTACGTTATATTATAAGGTATTTTCATTGATACCCTACAAATTACCATATATTATAAGGTATTTTCAATGATACACTGCATAATTCGTTATATCATAAGGTATTAGCAATGATACACTGCATATTACGTTATATTATAAGGTGTTTTCAATGATACACTGCATATTACGTTATATTATAAGGTATTTTCAATGATACACTCTATATTACGTTATATTATAAGGTATTTTCATTGATACCCTACAAATTACCATATATTATAAGGTATTTTCAATGATACACTGCATATTGCGTTATATCATAATGTATTTTCAATGATACACTGCATAATACGTTATATTATAAGGTATTTTCATTGATACACTACAAATTACCATATATTATAAGGTATTTTCAATGATACACTGCATAATTCGTTATATCATAAGGTATTAGCAATGATACACTGCATATTACGTTATATTATAAGGTATTTTCAATGATACACTGCATATTACGTTATATTATAAGGTATTTTCATTGATACACTGCATATTACGTTATATTATAAGGTATTTTCATTGATACACTACAAATTACCATATATTATAAGGTATTTTCAATGATACACTGCATAATACGTTATATCATAAGGTATTTTCAATGATACACTGCATATTACGTTATATTATAATGTGTTTTCAATGATACACTGCATATTACGTTATATTATAAGGTATTTTCAATGATAAACTACTATATATTATAAGGTATTTTCAATGATACACTGCATATTACGTTATATCATAATGTATTTTCAATGATACACTGCATAATACGTTATATTATAAGGTATTTTCAATGATACACTGCATAATACGTTATATCATAAGGTATTTTCAATGATACACTGCATATTACGTTATATTATAAGGTGTTTTCAATGATACACTGCATATTACGTTATATTATAAGGTATTTTCAATGATAAACTACTATATATTATAAGGTATTTTCAATGATACACTGCATAATACGTTATATCATAAGGTATTTTCAATGATACACTGCATATTACGTTATATTATAATGTGTTTTCAATGATACACTGCATATTACGTTATATTATAAGGTATTTTCAATGATAAACTACTATATATTATAAGGTATTTTCAATGATACACTGCATATTACGTTATATCATAATGTATTTTCAATGATACACTGCATAATACGTTATATTATAAGGTATTTTCAATGATACACTGCATAATACGTTATATCATAAGGTATTTTCAATGATACACTGCATATTACGTTATATTATAAGGTGTTTTCAATGATACACTGCATATTACGTTATATTATAAGGTATTTTCAATGATAAACTACTATATATTATAAGGTATTTTCAATGATACACTGCATAATACGTTATATCATAAGGTATTTTCAATGATACACTGCATATTACGTTATATTATAATGTGTTTTCAATGATACACTGCATATTACGTTATATTATAAGGTATTTTCAATGATAAACTACTATATATTATAAGGTATTTTCAATGATACACTGCATATTACGTTATATCATAATGTATTTTCAATGATACACTGCATAATACGTTATATTATAAGGTATTTTCAATGATACACTGCATAATACGTTATATCATAAGGTATTTTCAATGATACACTGCATATTACGTTATATTATAAGGTGTTTTCAATGATACACTGCATATTACGTTATATTATATGGTATTTTCAATTGTAAATTACTATATATCATAAGGTATTTTCAATGATACACTGTATATTACGTTATATTATAAGGTATTTTCATTGATACACTACAAATTACCATATATTATAAGGTATTTTCAAAGATACACTGCATATTACGTTATATCATAATGTATTTTCAATTATACACTGCATAATACGTTATATTATAAGGTATTTTCAATGATAAACTACTATATATTATAAGGTATTTTCAAGGGTACACTGCATATTACGTTATATTATAAGGTATTTTCATTGATACACTACAAATTTCCATATATTATAAGGTATTTTCAATGATACACTGCATAATACGTTATATCATAAGGTATTTTCAATGATACACTGCATATTACGTTATATTATAAGGTATTTTCAATGATACACTGCATATTACGTTATATTATAAGGTATTTTCAATGATAAACTACTATATATTATAAGGTATTTTCAATGATACACAGCATATTACGATATATTATATGGTATTTTCAATTGTAAACTACTATATATCATAAGGTATTTTCAATGATACACTGCATATTACGTTATATTATAAGGTATTTTCAATGATACACTGAATATTACGATATATTATATGGTATTTTCAATGATACACTGCATATTATGATATATTATAAGGTATTTTCAATGATACACTGCATAGTACGTTATATTATAAGGTATTTTCAATGTTACACTGCATACTACGTTATATTATAAGGTATTTTCAATGATACACTCTATATTACGTTATATTATAAGGTGTTTTCAATGATACACTGCATATTACGTTATATTATATGGTATTTTCAATTGTAAATTACTATATATCATAAGGTATTTTCAATGATACACTGTATATTACGTTATATTATAAGGTATTTTCATTGATACACTACAAATTACCATATATTATAAGGTATTTTCAAAGATACACTGCATATTACGTTATATCATAATGTATTTTCAATTATACACTGCATAATACGTTATATTATAAGGTATTTTCAATGATAAACTACTATATATTATAAGGTATTTTCAAGGGTACACTGCATATTACGTTATATTATAAGGTATTTTCATTGATACACTACAAATTTCCATATATTATAAGGTATTTTCAATGATACACTGCATAATACGTTATATCATAAGGTATTTTCAATGATACACTGCATATTACGTTATATTATAAGGTGTTTTCAATGATACACTGCATATTACGTTATATTATAAGGTATTTTCAATGATAAACTACTATATATTATAAGGTATTTTCAATGATACACTGCATATTACGATATATTATATGGTATTTTCAATTGTAAACTACTATATATCATAAGGTATTTTCAATGATACACTGCATATTACGTTATATTATAAGGTATTTTCAATGATACACTGAATATTACGATATATTATATGGTATTTTCAATGATACACTGCATATTATGATATATTATAAGGTATTTTCAATGATACACTGCATAGTACGTTATATTATAAGGTATTTTCAATGTTACACTGCATACTACGTTATATTATAAGGTATTTTCAATGATACACTGCATAATACGTTATATCATAAGGTATTTTCAATGATACACTGCATATTACGTTATATTATAATGTGTTTTCAATGATACACTGCATATTACGTTATATTATAAGGTATTTTCAATGATAAACTACTATATATTATAAGGTATTTTCAATGATACACTGCATATTACGTTATATCATAATGTATTTTCAATGATACACTGCATAATACGTTATATTATAAGGTATTTTCAATGATACACTGCATAATACGTTATATCATAAGGTATTTTCAATGATACACTGCATATTACGTTATATTATAAGGTGTTTTCAATGATACACTGCATATTACGTTATATTATATGGTATTTTCAATTGTAAATTACTATATATCATAAGGTATTTTCAATGATACACTGTATATTACGTTATATTATAAGGTATTTTCATTGATACACTACAAATTACCATATATTATAAGGTATTTTCAAAGATACACTGCATATTACGTTATATCATAATGTATTTTCAATTATACACTGCATAATACGTTATATTATAAGGTATTTTCAATGATAAACTACTATATATTATAAGGTATTTTCAAGGGTACACTGCATATTACGTTATATTATAAGGTATTTTCATTGATACACTACAAATTTCCATATATTATAAGGTATTTTCAATGATACACTGCATAATACGTTATATCATAAGGTATTTTCAATGATACACTGCATATTACGTTATATTATAAGGTATTTTCAATGATACACTGCATATTACGTTATATTATAAGGTATTTTCAATGATAAACTACTATATATTATAAGGTATTTTCAATGATACACAGCATATTACGATATATTATATGGTATTTTCAATTGTAAACTACTATATATCATAAGGTATTTTCAATGATACACTGCATATTACGTTATATTATAAGGTATTTTCAATGATACACTGAATATTACGATATATTATATGGTATTTTCAATGATACACTGCATATTATGATATATTATAAGGTATTTTCAATGATACACTGCATAGTACGTTATATTATAAGGTATTTTCAATGTTACACTGCATACTACGTTATATTATAAGGTATTTTCAATGATACACTCTATATTACGTTATATTATAAGGTGTTTTCAATGATACACTGCATATTACGTTATATTATATGGTATTTTCAATTGTAAATTACTATATATCATAAGGTATTTTCAATGATACACTGTATATTACGTTATATTATAAGGTATTTTCATTGATACACTACAAATTACCATATATTATAAGGTATTTTCAAAGATACACTGCATATTACGTTATATCATAATGTATTTTCAATTATACACTGCATAATACGTTATATTATAAGGTATTTTCAATGATAAACTACTATATATTATAAGGTATTTTCAAGGGTACACTGCATATTACGTTATATTATAAGGTATTTTCATTGATACACTACAAATTTCCATATATTATAAGGTATTTTCAATGATACACTGCATAATACGTTATATCATAAGGTATTTTCAATGATACACTGCATATTACGTTATATTATAAGGTATTTTCAATGATACTCTGCATATTACGTTATATTATAAGGTATTTTCAATGATAAACTACTAAATATTATACGGTATTTGCAATGATACACTGCATATTACGATATATTATATGGTATTTTCAATTGTAAACTACTATATATCATAAGGTATTTTCAATGATACACTGCATATTACGTTATATTATAAGGTATTTTCAATGATACACTGAATATTACGATATATTATATGGTATTTTCAATGATACACTGCATATTATGATATATTATAAGGTATTTTCAATGATACACTGCATAGTACGTTATATTATAAGGTATTTTCAATGTTACACTGCATACTACGTTATATTATAAGGTATTTTCAATGATACACTCTATATTACGTTATATTATAAGGTATTTTCATTGATACCCTACAAATTACCATATATTATAAGGTATTTTCAATGATACACTGCATATTGCGTTATATCATAATGTATATTCAATGATACACTGCATAATACGTTATATTATAAGGTATTTTCATTGATACACTACAAATTACCATATATTATAAGGTATTTTCAATGATACACTGCATAATTCGTTATATCATAAGGTATTAACAATGATACACTGCATATTACGTTATATTATAAGGTGTTTTCAATGATACACTGCATATTACGTTATATTATAAGGTATTTTCAATGCTACACTCTATATTACGTTATATTATAAGGTATTTTCATTGATACCCTACAAATTACCATATATTATAAGGTATTTTCAATGATACACTGCATATTGCGTTATATCATAATGTATTTTCAATGATACACTGCATAATACGTTATATTATAAGGTATTTTCATTGATACACTACAAATTACCATATATTATAAGGTATTTTCAATGATACACTGCATAATTCGTTATATCATAATGTATTAGCAATGATACACTGCATATTACGTTATATTATAAGGTGTTTTCAATGATACACTGCATATTACGTTATATTATAAGGTATTTTCATTGATACACTACAAATTACCATATATTATAAGGTATTTTCAATGATACACTGCATAATTCGTTATATCATAAGGTATTAGCAATGATACACTGCATATTACGTTATATTATAAGGTATTTTCAATGATACACTGCATATTACGTTATATTATAAGGTATTTTCATTGATACACTGCATATTACGTTATATTATAAGGTATTTTCATTGATACACTACAAATTACCATATATTATAAGGTATTTTCAATGATACACTGCATAATACGTTATATCATAAGGTATTTTCAATGATACACTGCATATTACGTTATATTATAATGTGTTTTCAATGATACACTGCATATTACGTTATATTATAAGGTATTTTCAATGATAAACTACTATATATTATAAGGTATTTTCAATGATACACTGCATATTACGTTATATCATAATGTATTTTCAATGATACACTGCATAATACGTTATATTATAAGGTATTTTCAATGATACACTGCATAATACGTTATATCATAAGGTATTTTCAATGATACACTGCATATTACGTTATATTATAAGGTGTTTTCAATGATACACTGCATATTACGTTATATTATATGGTATTTTCAATTGTAAATTACTATATATCATAAGGTATTTTCAATGATACACTGTATATTACGTTATATTATAAGGTATTTTCATTGATACACTACAAATTACCATATATTATAAGGTATTTTCAAAGATACACTGCATATTACGTTATATCATAATGTATTTTCAATTATACACTGCATATTACGTTATATTATAAGGTATTTTCAATGATAAACTACTATATATTATAAGGTATTTTCAAGGGTACACTGCATATTACGTTATATTATAAGGTATTTTCATTGATACACTACAAATTTCCATATATTATAAGGTATTTTCAATGATACACTGCATAATACGTTATATCATAAGGTATTTTCAATGATACACTGCATATTACGTTATATTATAAGGTGTTATCAATGATACACTGCATATTACGTTATATTATAAGGTATTTTCAATGATAAACTACTATATATTATAAGGTATTTTCAATGATACACTGCATATTACGATATATTATATGGTATTTTCAATTGTAAACTACTATATATCATAAGGTATTTTCAATGATACACTGCATATTACGTTATATTATAAGGTATTTTCAATGATACACTGAATATTACGATATATTATATGGTATTTTCAATGATACACTGCATATTATGATATATTATAAGGTATTTTCAATGATACACTGCATAGTACGTTATATTATAAGGTATTTTCAATGTTACACTGCATACTACGTTATATTATAAGGTATTTTCAATGATACACTCTATATTACGTTATATTATAAGGTATTTTCATTGATACCCTACAAATTACCATATATTATAAGGTATTTTCAATGATACACTGCATATTGCGTTATATCATAATGTATATTCAATGATACACTGCATAATACGTTATATTATAAGGTATTTTCATTGATACACTACAAATTACCATATATTATAAGGTATTTTCAATGATACACTGCATAATTCGTTATATCATAAGGTATTAACAATGATACACTGCATATTACGTTATATTATAAGGTGTTTTCAATGATACACTGCATATTACGTTATATTATAAGGTATTTTCAATGCTACACTCTATATTACGTTATATTATAAGGTATTTTCATTGATACACTACAAATTACCATATATTATAAGGTATTTTCAATGATACACTGCATAATACGTTATATCATAAGGTATTTTCAATGATACACTGCATATTACGTTATATTATAATGTGTTTTCAATGATACACTGCATATTACGTTATATTATAAGGTATTTTCAATGATAAACTACTATATATTATAAGGTATTTTCAATGATACACTGCATATTACGTTATATCATAATGTATTTTCAATGATACACTGCATAATACGTTATATTATAAGGTATTTTCAATGATACACTGCATATTACGTTATATCATAAGGTATTTTCAATGATACACTGCATATTACGTTATATTATAAGGTGTTTTCAATGATACACTGCATATTACGTTATATTATATGGTATTTTCAATTGTAAATTACTATATATCATAAGGTATTTTCAATGATACACTGTATATTACGTTATATTATAAGGTATTTTCATTGATACACTACAAATTACCATATATTATAAGGTATTTTCAAAGATACACTGCATATTACGTTATATCATAATGTATTTTCAATTATACACTGCATAATACGTTATATTATAAGGTATTTTCAATGATAAACTACTATATATTATAAGGTATTTTCAAGGGTACACTGCATATTACGTTATATTATAAGGTATTTTCATTGATACACTACAAATTTCCATATATTATAAGGTATTTTCAATGATACACTGCATAATACGTTATATCATAAGGTATTTTCAATGATACACTGCATATTACGTTATATTATAAGGTGTTATCAATGATACACTGCATATTACGTTATATTATAAGGTATTTTCAATGATAAACTACTATATATTATAAGGTATTTTCAATGATACACTGCATATTACGATATATTATATGGTATTTTCAATTGTAAACTACTATATATCATAAGGTATTTTCAATGATACACTGCATATTACGTTATATTATAAGGTATTTTCAATGATACACTGAATATTACGATATATTATATGGTATTTTCAATGATACACTGCATATTATGATATATTATAAGGTATTTTCAATGATACACTGCATAGTACGTTATATTATAAGGTATTTTCAATGTTACACTGCATACTACGTTATATTATAAGGTATTTTCAATGATACACTCTATATTACGTTATATTATAAGGTATTTTCATTGATACCCTACAAATTACCATATATTATAAGGTATTTTCAATGATACACTGCATATTGCGTTATATCATAATGTATATTCAATGATACACTGCATAATACGTTATATTATAAGGTATTTTCATTGATACACTACAAATTACCATATATTATAAGGTATTTTCAATGATACACTGCATAATTCGTTATATCATAAGGTATTAACAATGATACACTGCATATTACGTTATATTATAAGGTGTTTTCAATGATACACTGCATATTACGTTATATTATAAGGTATTTTCAATGCTACACTCTATATTACGTTATATTATAAGGTATTTTCATTGATACCCTACAAATTACCATATATTATAAGGTATTTTCAATGATACACTGCATATTGCGTTATATCATAATGTATTTTCAATGATACACTGCATAATACGTTATATTATAAGGTATTTTCATTGATACACTACAAATTACCATATATTATAAGGTATTTTCAATGATACACTGCATAATTCGTTATATCATAAGGTATTAGCAATGATACACTGCATATTACGTTATATTATAAGGTATTTTCAATGATACACTGCATATTACGTTATATTATAAGGTATTTTCATTGATACACTGCATATTACGTTATATTTTAAGGTATTTTCAATGATAAACTACTATATATTATAAGGTATTTTCAATGATAAACTACTATATATTATAAGGTATTTTCAATGATAAACTACTATATATTATAAGGTATTTTCAAGGGTACACTGCATATTACGTTATATTATAAGGTATTTTCATTGATACACTACAAATTACCATATATTATAAGGGATTTTCAATGATACACTGCATAATACGTTATATCATAAGGTATTTTCAATGATACACTGCATATTACGTTATATTATAAGGTATTTTCAATGATACACTGCATATTACGTTATATCATAATGTATTTTCAATGATACACTGCATAATACGTTATATTATAAGGTATTTTCAATGATACACTGCATAATACGTTATATCATAAGGTATTTTCAATGATACACTGCATATTACGTTATATTATAAGGTGTTTTCAATGATACACTGCATATTACGTTATATTATATGGTATTTTCAATTGTAAATTACTATATATCATAAGGTATTTTCAATGATACACTGTATATTACGTTATATTATAAGGTATTTTCATTGATACACTACAAATTACCATATATTATAAGGTATTTTCAAAGATACACTGCATATTACGTTATATCATAATGTATTTTCAATTATACACTGCATAATACGTTATATTATAAGGTATTTTCAATGATAAACTACTATATATTATAAGGTATTTTCAAGGGTACACTGCATATTACGTTATATTATAAGGTATTTTCATTGATACACTACAAATTACCATATATTATAAGGTATTTTCAATGATACACTGCATAATACGTTATATCATAAGGTATTTTCAATGATACACTGCATATTACGTTATATTATAAGGTGTTTTCAATGATACACTGCATATTACGTTATATTATAAGGTATTTTCAATGATAAACTACTATATATTATAAGGTATTTTCAATGATACACTGCATATTACGATATATTATATGGTATTTTCAATTGTAAACTACTATATATCATAAGGTATTTTCAATGATACACTGCATATTACGTTATATTATAAGGTATTTTCAATGATAAACTGCATATTCTGGTATATTATAAGGTATTTTCAATGATACACTGCATATTACGTTATATTAATATATAAGGTATTTTCAATGACACACTGCATATTACGTTATATTATAAGGTATTTTCAATGATACACTGCATATTACGATATATTATATGGTATTTTCAATGATACACTGCATATTATGATATATTATAAGGTATTTTCAATGATACACTGCATATTACGTTATATTATAAGGTATTTTCATTGATACACTACAAATTACCATATATTATAAGGTATTTTCAATGATACACTGCATAATACGTTATATCATAAGGTATTTTCAATGATACACTGCATATTACGTTATATTAATATATAAGGTATTTTCAATGACACACTGCATATTACGTTATATTATAAGGTATTTTCAATGATACACTGCATATTACGACATATTATATGGTATTTTCAATGATACACTGCATATTATGATATATTATAAGGTATTTTCAATGATACACTGCATATTACGTTATATTATAAGGTATTTTCATTGATACACTACAAATTACCATATATTATAAGGTATTTTCAATGATAAACTGCATATTATGATATATTATAAGGTATTTTCAATGATACACTGCATATTACTATATATCATAAGGTATTTTCAATGATACACTGCATATTACGTTATATTATAAGGTATTTTCAATGACACACTGCATATTACGTTATATTATAAGGCATTTTCAATGACACACTGCATATTACGTTATATTATAAGGCATTTTCAAAGATACACTGCATAATACGTTATATCATAAGGTATTTTCAATGATACACTGCATATTACGTTATATTATAAGGTGTTTTCAATGATACACTGCATATTACGTTATATTATAAGGTATTTTCAATGATACACTGCATATTACGATATATTATATGGTATTTTCAATTGTAAACTACTATATATCATAAGGTATTTTCAATGATACACTGCATATTACGTTATATTATAAGGTATTTTCAATGATACACTGAATATTACGATATATTATATGGTATTTTCAATGATACACTGCATATTATGATATATTATAAGGTATTTTCAATGATACACTGCATAGTACGTTATATTATAAGGTATTTTCAATGATACACTCTATATTACGTTATATTATAAGGTATTTTCATTGATACCCTACAAATTACCATATATTATAAGGTATTTTCAATGATACACTGCATATTGCGTTATATCATAATGTATTTTCAATGATACACTGCATAATACGTTATATTATAAGGTATTTTCATTGATACACTACAAATTACCATATATTATAAGGTATTTTCAATGATACACTGCATAATTCGTTATATCATAAGGTATTAGCAATGATACACTGCATATTACGTTATATTATAAGGTGTTTTCAATGATACACTGCATATTACGTTATATTATAAGGTATTTTCATTGATACACTGCATATTACGTTATATTATAAGGTATTTTCAATGATAAACTACTATATATTATAAGGTATTTTCAATGATACACTACAAATTACCATATATTATAAGGTATTTTCAATGATACACTGCATATTACGTTATATCATAATGTATTTTCAATGATACACTGCATAATACGTTATATTATAAGGTATTTTCAATGATAAACTACTATATATTATAAGGTATTTTCAATGATAAACTACTATATATTATAAGGTATTTTCAAGGGTACACTGCATATTACGTTATATTATAAGGTATTTTCATTGATACACTACAAATTACCATATATTATAAGGTATTTTCAATGATACACTGCATAATACGTTATATCATAAGGTATTTTCAATGATACACTGCATATTACGTTATATTATAAGGTGTTTTCAATGATACACTGCATATTACGTTATATTATAAGGTATTTTCATTGATACACTACAAATTACCATATATTATAAGGTATTTTCAATGATACACTGCATATTACGTTATATCATAATGTATTTTCAATGATACACTGCATAATACGTTATATTATAACGTATTTTCAATGATACACTGCATAATACGTTATATCATAAGGTATTTTCAATGATACACTGCATATTACGTTATATCATAATGTATTTTCAATGATACACTGCATAATACGTTATATTATAAGGTATTTTCAATGATAAACTACTATATATTATAAGGTATTTTCAAGGGTACACTGCATATTACGTTATATTATAAGGTATTTTCATTGATACACTACAAATTACCATATATTATAAGGTATTTTCAATGATACACTGCATAATACGTTATATCATAAGGTATTTTCAATGATACACTGCATATTACGTTATATTATAAGGTGTTTTCAATGATACACTGCATATTGCGTTATATCATAATGTATTTTCAATGATACACTGCATAATACGATATATTATAAGGTATTTTCATTGATACACTACAAATTACCATATATTATAAGGTATTTTCAATGATACACTGCATAATTCGTTATATCATAAGGTATTAGCAATGATACACTGCATATTACGATATATTATATGGTATTTTCAATGATACACTGCATATTATGATATATTATAATGTATTTTCAATGATACACTGCATATTACGTTATATTATAAGGTATTTTCATTGATACACTACAAATTACCATATATTATAAGGTATTTTCAAGGGTACACTGCATATTACGTTATATTATAAGGTATTTTCATTGATACACTACAAATTACCATATATTATAAGGTATTTTCAATGATACACTGCATAATACGTTATATCATAAGGTATTTTCAATGATACACTGCATATTACGTTATATTATAAGGTGTTTTCAATGATACACTGCATATTGCGTTATATCATAATGTATTTTCAATGATACACTGCATAATACGATATATTATAAGGTATTTTCATTGATACACTACAAATTACCATATATTATAAGGTATTTTCAATGATACACTGCATAATACGTTATATTATAAGGTATTTTCAATGATACACTGCATAATACGTTATATCATAAGGTATTTTCAATGATACACTGCATATTACGTTATATTATAAGGTGTTTTCAATGATACACTGCATATTACGTTATATTATATGGTATTTTCAATTGTAAATTACTATATATCATAAGGTATTTTCAATGATACACTGTATATTACGTTATATTATAAGGTATTTTCATTGATACACTACAAATTACCATATATTATAAGGTATTTTCAAAGATACACTGCATATTACGTTATATCATAATGTATTTTCAATTATACACTGCATAATACGTTATATTATAAGGTATTTTCAATGATAAACTACTATATATTATAAGGTATTTTCAAGGGTACACTGCATATTACGTTATATTATAAGGTATTTTCATTGATACACTACAAATTACCATATATTATAAGGTATTTTCAATGATACACTGCATAATTCGTTATATCATAAGGTATTAGCAATGATACACTGCATATTACGTTATATTATAAGGTGTTTTCAATGATACACTGCATATTACGTTATATTATAAGGTATTTTCAATGATACACTCTATATTACGTTATATTATAAGGTATTTTTATTGATACCCTACAAATTACCATATATTATAAGGTATTTTCAATGATACACTGCATATTGCGTTATATCATAATGTATTTTCAATGATACACTGCATCATACGTTATATTATAAGGTATTTTCATTGATACACTACAAATTACCATATATTATAAGGTATTTTCAATGATACACTGCATAATTCGTTATATCATAAGGTATTAGCAATGATACACTGCATATTACGTTATATTATAAGGTGTTTTCAATGATACACTGCATATCACGTTATATTATAAGGTATTTTCATTGATACATTGCATATTACGTTATATTATAAGGTATTTTCAATGATAAACTACTATATATTATAAGGTATTTTCAATGATACACTGCATATTACGATATATTATATGGTATTTTCAATGATACACTGCATATTATGATATATTATAATGTATTTTCAATGATACACTGCATATTACGTTATATTATAAGGTATTTTCATTGATACACTACAAATTACCATATATTATAAGGTATTTTCAATGATACACTGCATATTACGTTATATCATAATGTATTTTCAATGATACACTGCATAATACGTTATATTATAAGGTATTTTCAATGATAAACTACTATATATTATAAGGTATTTTCAATGATAAACTACTATATATTATAAGGTATTTTCAAGGGTACACTGCATATTACGTTATATTATAAGGTATTTTCATTGATACACTACAAATTACCATATATTATAAGGTATTTTCAATGATACACTGCATAATACGTTATATTATAAGGTATTTTCATTGATACACTGCATAATACGTTATATTATAAGGTGTTTTCAATGATACACTGCATATTACGTTATATTATAAGGTGTTTTCAATGATACACTGCATATTACGTTATATTATATGGTATTTTCAATTGTAAATTACTATATATCATAAGGTATTTTCAATGATACACTGTATATTACGTTATATTATAAGGTATTTTCATTGATACACTACAAATTACCATATATTATAAGGTATTTTCAATGATACACTGCATAATACGTTATATCATAAGGTATTAGCAATGATACACTGCATATTACGTTATATTATAAGGTGTTTTCAATGTTACACTGCATACTACGTTATATTATAAGGTATTTTCAATGATACACTGTATATTACGTTATATTATAAGGTATTTTCATTGATACACTACAAATTACCATATATTATAAGGTATTTTCAATGATACGCTGCATATTACGTTATATCATAATGTATTTTCAATGATACACTGCATAATACGTTATATTATAAGGTATTTTCAATGATAAACTACTATATATTATAAGGTATTTTCAAGGGTACACTGCATATTACGTTATATTATAAGGTATTTTCATTGATACACTACAAATTACCATATATTATAAGGTATTTACAATGATACACTGCATATTACGTGATATTATAAGGTGTTTTCAATGTTACACTGCATACTACGTTATATTATAAGGTATTTTCAAGGGTACACTGCATATTACGTTATATTATAAGGTATTTTCATTGATACACTACAAATTACCATATATTATAAGGTATTTTCAATGATACACTGTATATTACGTTATATTATAAGGTATTTTCATTGATACACTACAAATTACCATATATTATAAGGTATTTTCAATGATACACTGCATATTACGTTATATCATAATGTATTTTCAATGATACACTGCATAATACGTTATATTATAAGGTATTTTCAATGATAAACTACTATATATTATAAGGTATTTTCAAGGGTACACTGCATATTACGTTATATTATAAGGTATTTTCATTGATACACTACAAATTACCATATATTATAAGGTATTTACAATGATACACTGCATAATTCGTTATATCATAAGGTATTTTCAATGATACACTGCATATTACGTTATATTATAAGGTGTTTTCAATGATACACTGCATATTACGTTATATTATAAGGTATTTTCAATGATAAACTACTATATATTATAAGGTATTTTCAATGATACACTGCATATTACGATATATTATATGGTTGTTTTCAATGATACACTCCATATTACGTAATATTATAAGGTATTTTCAATGATACACTGCATATTACGTTATATTATATGGTATTTTCAATTGTAAACTACTATATATCATAAGGTATTTTCAATGATACACTGCATATTACGTTATATTATAAGGTATTTTCAATGACACACTGCATATTACGTTATATTATATGGTATTTTCAATTGTAAACTACTATATATCATAAGGTATTTTCAATGATACACTGCATATTACGTTATATTATAAGGTATTTTCAATGACACACTGCATATTACGTTATATTATAAGGTATTTTCAAAGATACACTGCATATTACGTTATATTATAAGGTATTTTCAATGATACACTGCATATTACGTTATATCATAATGTATTTTCAATGATACACTGCATAATACGTTATATTATAAGGTATTTTCAATGATAAACTACTATATATTATAAGGTATTTTCAAGGGTACACTGCATATTACGTTATATTATAAGGTATTTTCATTGATACACTACAAATTACCATATATTATAAGGTATTTTCAATGATACACTGCATAATACGTTATATCATAAGGTATTAGCAATGATACACTGCATATTACGTTATATTATAAGGTGTTTTCAATGTTACACTGCATACTACGTTATATTATAAGGTATTTTCACTGATACACTGTATATTACGTTATATTATAAGGTATTTTCATTGATACACTACAAATTACCATATATTATAAGGTATTTTCAATGATACACTGCATATTACGTTATATCATAATGTATTTTCAATGATACACTGCATAATACGTTATATTATAAGGTATTTTCAATGATACACTGCATTATACGTTATATTATATGGTATTTTCAATTGTAAACTACTATATATCATAAGGTATTTTCAATGATACACTGCATATTACGTTATATTATAAGGTATTTTCAATGATATACTGCATATTACGTTATATTATAAGGTATTTTCAAAGATATACTGCATATTACGTTATATTATAAGGTATTTTCAATGATACACTGCATATTACGTTATACCATAATGTATTTTCAATGATACACTGCATAATACGTTATATTATAAGGTATTTTCAATGATAAACTACTATATATTATAAGGTATTTTCAAGGGTACACTGCATATTACGTTATATTATAAGGTATTTTCAATGATAAACTGCATATTCTGGTATATTATAAGGTATTTTCAATGATACACTGCATATTACGTTATATTAATATATAAGGTATTTTCAATGACACACTGCATATTACGTTATATTATAAGGTATTTTCAATGATACACTGCATATTACGATATATTATAAGGTATTTTCAATGATACACTGCATATTACGATATATTATATGGTATTTTCAATGATACACTGCATATTATGATATATTATAAGGTATTTTCAATGATACACTACATATTACGTTATATTATAAGGTATTTTCATTGATACACTACAAATTACCATATATTATAAGGTATTTTCAATGATAAACTGTATATTACGTTATATTATAAGGTATTTTCATTGATACACTACAAATTACCATATATTATAAGGTATTTTCAATGATACACTGCATATTACGTTATATCATAATGTATTTTCAATGATACACTGCATAATACGTTATATTATAAGGTATTTTCAATGATAAACTACTATATATTATAAGGTATTTTCAAGGGTACACTGCATATTACGTTATATTATAAGGTATTTTCATTGATACACTACAAATTACCATATATTATAAGGTATTTACAATGATACACTGCATAATTCGTTATATCATAAGGTATTTTCAATGATACACTGCATATTACGTTATATTATAAGGTGTTTTCAATGATACACTGCATATTACGTTATATTATAAGGTATTTTCAATGATAAACTACTATATATTATAAGGTATTTTCAATGATACACTGCATATTACGATATATTATATGGTTGTTTTCAATGATACACTCCATATTACGTAATATTATAAGGTATTTTCAATGATACACTGCATATTACGTTATATTATATGGTATTTTCAATTGTAAACTACTATATATCATAAGGTATTTTCAATGATACACTGCATATTACGTTATATTATAAGGTATTTTCAATGACACACTGCATATTACGTTATATTATAAGGTATTTTCAAAGATATACTGCATATTACGTTATATTATAAGGTATTTTCAATGATACACTGCATATTACGTTATACCATAATGTATTTTCAATGATACACTGCATAATACGTTATATTATAAGGTATTTTCAATGATAAACTACTATATATTATAAGGTATTTTCAAGGGTACACTGCATATTACGTTATATTATAAGGTATTTTCATTGATACACTACAAATTACCATATATTATAAGGTATTTTCAATGATACACTGCATAATACGTTATATCATAAGGTATTTTCAATGATACACTGCATATTACGTTATATTATAAGGTATTTTCAATGATAAACTGCATATTCTGGTATATTATAAGGTATTTTCAATGATACACTGCATATTACGTTATATTAATATATAAGGTATTTTCAATGACACACTGCATATTACGTTATATTATAAGGTATTTTCAATGATACACTGCATATTACGATATATTATATGGTATTTTCAATGATACACTGCATATTATGATATATTATAAGGTATTTTCAATGATACACTGCATATTACGTTATATTATAAGGTATTTTCATTGATACACTACAAATTACCATATATTATAAGGTATTTTCAATGATACACGGCATAATACGTTATATCATAAGGTATTTTCAATGATACACTGCATATTACGTTATATTAATATATAAGGTATTTTCAATGACACACTGCATATTACGTTATATTATAAGGTATTTTCAATGATACACTGCATATTACGATATATTATATGGTATTTTCAATGATACACTGCATATTATGATATATTATAAGGTATTTTCAATGATACACTACATATTACGTTATATTATAAGGTATTTTCATTGATACACTACAAATTACCATATATTATAAGGTATTTTCAATGATAAACTGTATATTACGTTATATTATAAGGTATTTTCATTGATACACTACAAATTACCATATATTATAAGGTATTTTCAATGATACACTGCATATTACGTTATATCATAATGTATTTTCAATGATACACTGCATAATACGTTATATTATAAGGTATTTTCAATGATAAACTACTATATATTATAAGGTATTTTCAAGGGTACACTGCATATTACGTTATATTATAAGGTATTTTCATTGATACACTACAAATTACCATATATTATAAGGTATTTACAATGATACACTGCATAATTCGTTATATCATAAGGTATTTTCAATGATACACTGCATATTACGTTATATTATAAGGTGTTTTCAATGATACACTGCATATTACGTTATATTATAAGGTATTTTCAATGATAAACTACTATATATTATAAGGTATTTTCAATGATACACTGCATATTACGATATATTATATGGTTGTTTTCAATGATACACTCCATATTACGTAATATTATAAGGTATTTTCAATGATACACTGCATATTACGTTATATTATATGGTATTTTCAATTGTAAACTACTATATATCATAAGGTATTTTCAATGATACACTGCATATTACGTTATATTATAAGGTATTTTCAATGACACACTGCATATTACGTTATATTATAAGGTATTTTCAAAGATACACTGCATATTACGTTATATTATAAGGTATTTTCAATGATACACTGCATATTACGTTATATCATAATGTATTTTCAATGATACACTGCATAATACGTTATATTATAAGGTATTTTCATTGATACACTACAAATTACCATATATTATAAGGTATTTTCAATGATACACTGCATATTACGTTATATTATATGGTATTTTCAATTGTAAACTACTATATATCATAAGGTATTTTCAATGATACACTGCATATTACGTTATATTATAAGGTATTTTCAATGACACACTGCATATTACGTTATATTATATGGTATTTTCAATTGTAAACTACTATATATCATAAGGTATTTTCAATGATACACTGCATATTACGTTATATTATAAGGTATTTTCAATGACACACTGCATATTACGTTATATTAAAAGGTATTTTCAAAGATACACTGCATATTACGTTATATTATAAGGTATTTTCAATGATACACTGCATATTACGTTATATCATAATGTATTTTCAATGATACACTGCATAATACGTTATATTATAAGGTATTTTCAATGATAAACTACTATATATTATAAGGTATTTTCAAGGGTACACTGCATATTACGTTATATTATAAGGTATTTTCATTGATACACTACAAATTACCATATATTATAAGGTATTTTCAATGATACACTGCATAATACGTTATATCATAAGGTATTAGCAATGATACACTGCATATTACGTTATATTATAAGGTGTTTTCAATGTTACACTGCATACTACGTTATATTATAAGGTATTTTCAATGATACACTGTATATTACGTTATATTATAAGGTATTTTCATTGATACACTACAAATTACCATATATTATAAGGTATTTTCAATGATACACTGCATATTACGTTATATCATAATGTATTTTCAATGATACACTGCATAATACGTTATATTATAAGGTATTTTCAATGATACACTGCATTATACGTTATATTATATGGTATTTTCAATTGTAAACTACTATATATCATAAGGTATTTTCAATGATACACTGCATATTACGTTATATTATAAGGTATTTTCAATGATACACTGCATATTACGTTATATTATAAGGTATTTTCAAAGATATACTGCATATTACGTTATATTATAAGGTATTTTCAATGATACACTGCATATTACGTTATACCATAATGTATTTTCAATGATACACTGCATAATACGTTATATTATAAGGTATTTTCAATGATAAACTACTATATATTATAAGGTATTTTCAAGGGTACACTGCATATTACGTTATATTATAAGGTATTTTCATTGATACACTACAAATTACCATATATTATAAGGTATTTTCAATGATACACTGCATAATACGTTATATCATAAGGTATTTTCAATGATACACTGCATATTACGTTATATTATAAGGTATTTTCAATGATAAACTGCATATTCTGGTATATTATAAGGTATTTTCAATGATACACTGCATATTACGTTATATTAATATATAAGGTATTTTCAATGACACACTGCATATTACGTTATATTATAAGGTATTTTCAATGATACACTGCATATTACGATATATTATATGGTATTTTCAATGATACACTGCATATTATGATATATTATAAGGTATTTTCAATGATACACTGCATATTACGTTATATTATAAGGTATTTTCATTGATACACTACAAATTACCATATATTATAAGGTATTTTCAATGATACACGGCATAATACGTTATATCATAAGGTATTTTCAATGATACACTGCATATTACGTTATATTAATATATAAGGTATTTTCAATGACACACTGCATATTACGTTATATTATAAGGTATTTTCAATGATACACTGCATATTACGATATATTATATGGTATTTTCAATGATACACTGCATATTATGATATATTATAAGGTATTTTCAATGATACACTACATATTACGTTATATTATAGGGTATTTTCATTGATACACTACAAATTACCATATATTATAAGGTATTTTCAATGATAAACTGCATATTATGATATATTATAAGGTATTTTCAATGATACACTGCATATTACTATATATCATAAGGTATTTTCAATGATACACTGCATATTACGTTATATTATAAGGTATTTTCAATGACACACTGCATATTACGTTATATTATAAGGTATTTTCAAAGATACACTGCATATTACGTTATATTATAAGGTATTTTCAATGATACACTGCATATTACGTTATATCATAATGTATTTTCAATGATACACTGCATAATACGTTATATTATAAGGTATTTTCAATGATAAACTACTATATATTATAAGGTATTTTCAATGATACACTGCATATTACGTGATATTATAAGGTATTTTCATTGATACACTACAAATTACCATATATTATAAGGTATTTTCAAAGATACACTGCATATTACGTTATATTATAATGTATTTTCAATTATACACTGCATAATACGTTATATTATAAGGTATTTTCAATGATAAACTACTATATATTATAAGGTATTTTCAAGGGTACACTGCATATTACGTTATATTATAAGGTATTTTCAATGATAAACTACTATATATTATAAGGTATTTTCAATGATAAACTACTATATATTATAAGGTATTTTCAAGGGTACACTGCATATTACGTTATGTTATAAGGTATTTTCATTGATACACTACAAATTACCATATATTATAAGGTATTTTCAATGATACACTGCATAATACGTTATATCATAAGGTATTTTCAATGATACACTGCATATTACGTTATATCATAATGTATTTTCAATGATACACTGCATAATACGTTATATTATAAGGTATTTTCATTGATACACTACAAATTACCATATATTATAAGGTATTTTCAAAGATACACTGCATATTACGTTATATTATAAGGTATTTTCAATGATACACTGTATATTACGTTATATTATAAGGTATTTTCATTGATACACTACAAATTACCATATATTATAAGGTATTTTCAATGATACACTGCATATTGCGTTATATCATAATGTATTTTCAATGATACACTGCATAATACGTTATATTATAAGGTATTTTCATTGATACACTACAAATTACCATATATTATAAGGTATTTTCAATGATACACTGCATATTACGTTATATTATAAGGTATTTTCAATGATACACTGTATATTACGTTATATTATAAGGTATTTTCATTGATACACTACAAATTACCATATATTATAAGGTATTTTCAATGATACACTGCATATTACGTTATATCATAATGTATTTTCAATGATACACTGCATAATACGTTATATTATAAGGTATTTTCATTGATACACTACAAATTACCATATATTATAAGGTATTTTCAAAGATACACTGCATATTACGTTATATTATAAGGTATTTTCAATGATACACTGTATATTACGTTATATTATAAGGTATTTTCATTGATACACTACAAATTACCATATATTATAAGGTATTTTCAATGATACACTGCATATTGCGTTATATCATAATGTATTTTCAATGATACACTGCATAATACGTTATATTATAAGGTATTTTCATTGATACACTACAAATTACCATATATTATAAGGTATTTTCAAAGATACACTGCATATTACGTTATATTATAAGGTATTTTCAATGATACACTGTATATTACGTTATATTATAAGGTATTTTCATTGATACACTACAAATTACCATATATTATAAGGTATTTTCAATGATACACTGCATATTACGTTATATCATAATGTATTTTCAATGATACACTGCATAATACGTTATATTATAAGGTATTTTCAATGATACACTGCATAATACGTTATATCATAAGGTATTTTCAATGATACACTGCATATTACGTTATATTATAAGGTGTTTTCAATGATACACTGGATATTACGTTATATTGTAAGGTATTTTCAATGATAAACTACTATATATTATAAGGTATTTTCAATGATACACTGCATATTACGATATATTATAAGGTATTTTCAATGATACACTGCATATTGCGTTATATCATAATGTATTTTCAATGATACACTGCATAATACGTTATATTATAAGGTATTTTCATTGATACACTACAAATTACCATATATTATAAGGTATTTTCAATGATACACTGCATAATTCGTTATATCATAAGGTATTAGCAATGATACACTGCATATTACGTTATATTATAAGGTGTTTTCAATGATACACTGCATATTACGTTATATTATAAGGTATTTTCATTGATACACTGCATATTACGTTATATTATAAGGTATTTTCAATGATAAACTACTATATATTATAAGGTATTTTCAATGATACACTGCATATTACGATATATTATATGGTATTTTCAATGATACACTGCATATTATGATATATTATAATGTATTTTCAATGATACACTGCATATTACGTTATATTATAAGGTATTTTCATTGATACACTACAAATTACCATATATTATAAGGTATTTTCAATGATACACTGCATATTACGTTATATCATAATGTATTTTCAATGATACACTGCATAATACGTTATATTATAAGGTATTTTCAATGATAAACTACTATATATTATAAGGTATTTTCAATGATAAACTACTATATATTATAAGGTATTTTCAAGGGTACACTGCATATTACGTTATATTATAAGGTATTTTCATTGATACACTACAAATTACCATATATTATAACGTATTTTCAATGATACACTGCATAATACGTTATATCATAAGGTATTTTCAATGATACACTGCATATTACGTTATATCATAATGTATTTTCAATGATACACTGCATAATACGTTATATTATAAGGTATTTTCATTGATACACTACAAATTACCATATATTATAAGGTATTTTCAATGATACACTGCATATTACGTTATATTATAAGGTGTTTTCAATGATACACTGCATATTACGTTATATTATAAGGTATTTTCATTGATACACTACAAATTACCATATATTATAAGGTATTTTCAATGATACACTGCATATTACGTTATATCATAATGTATTTTCAATGATACACTGCATAATACGTTATATTATAAGGTATTTTCAATGATACACTGCATATTACGTTATATCATAAGGTATTTTCAATGATACACTGCATATTACGTTATATTATAAGGTATTTTCAATGATACACTGCATATTACGTTATATTATATGGTATTTTCAATTGTAAATTACTATATATCATAAGGTATTTTCAATGATACACTGTATATTACGTTATATTATAAGGTATTTTCATTGATACACTACAAATTACCATATATTATAAGGTATTTTCAAAGATACACTGCATATTACGTTATATCATAATGTATTTTCAATTATACACTGCATAATACGTTATATTATAAGGTGTTTTCAATGATACACTGCATATTACGTTATATTATAAGGTATTTTCAATGATACACTGCATATTACGTTATATTATAAGGTGTTTTCAATGATACACTGCATATTACGTTATATTATATGGTATTTTCAATTGTAAATTACTATATATCATAAGGTATTTTCAATGATACACTGTATATTACGTTATATTATAAGGTATTTTCATTGATACACTACAAATTACCATATATTATAAGGTATTTTCAAAGATACACTGCATATTACGTTATATCATAATGTATTTTCAATGATACACTGCATAATACGTTATATTATAAGGTATTTTCAATGATACACTGCATAATACGTTATATCATAAGGTATTTTCAATGATACACTGCATATTACGTTATATTATAAGGTGTTTTCAATGATACACTGCATATTACGTTATATTATATGGTATTTTCAATTGTAAATTACTATATATCATAAGGTATTTTCAATGATACACTGTATATTACGTTATATTATAAGGTATTTTCATTGATACACTACAAATTACCATATATTATAAGGTATTTTCAAAGATACACTGCATATTACGTTATATCATAATGTATTTTCAATTATACACTGCATAATACGTTATATTATAAGGTATTTTCAATGATACACTGCATATTACGTTATATTATAAGGTGTTTTCAATGATACACTGCATATTACGTTATATTATATGGTATTTTCATTGATACACTACAAATTACCATATATTATAAGGTATTTTCAATGATACACTGCATATTACGTTATATCATATTGTATTTTCAATGATACACTGCATAATACGTTATATTATAAGGTATTTTCAATGATAAACTACTATATATTATAAGGTATTTTCAAGGGTACACTGCATATTACGTTATATTATAAGGTATTTTCATTGATACACTACAAATTACCATATATTATAAGGTATTTTCAATGATACACTGCATAATACGTTATATCATAAGGTATTTTCAATGATACACTGCATATTACGTTATATCATAATGTATTTTCAATGATACACTGCATAATACGTTATATTATAAGGTATTTTCATTGATACACTACAAATTACCATATATTATAAGGTATTTTCAATGATACACTGCATATTACGTTATATTATAAGGTGTTTTCAATGATACACTGCATATTACGTTATATTATAAGGTATTTTCATTGATACACTACAAATTACCATATATTATAAGGTATTTTCAATGATACACTGCATATTACGTTATATCATAATGTATTTTCAATGATACACTGCATAATACGTTATATTATAAGGTATTTTCAATGATACACTGCATAATACGTTATATCATAAGGTATTTTCAATGATACACTGCATATTACGTTATATTATAAGGTGTTTTCAATGATACACTGCATATTACGTTATATTATATGGTATTTTCAATTGTAAATTACTATATATCATAAGGTATTTTCAATGATACACTGTATATTACGTTATATTATAAGGTATTTTCATTGATACACTACAAATTACCATATATTATAAGGTATTTTCAAAGATACACTGCATATTACGTTATATCATAATGTATTTTCAATTATACACTGCATAATACGTTATATTATAAGGTGTTTTCAATGATACACTGCATATTACGTTATATTATAAGGTATTTTCAATGATACACTGCATATTACGTTATATTATAAGGTGTTTTCAATGATACACTGCATATTACGTTATATTATATGGTATTTTCAATTGTAAATTACTATATATCATAAGGTATTTTCAATGATACACTGTATATTACGTTATATTATAAGGTATTTTCATTGATACACTACAAATTACCATATATTATAAGGTATTTTCAAAGATACACTGCATATTACGTTATATCATAATGTATTTTCAATGATACTCTGCATATCACGTTATATTATAAGGTATTTTCAATGATACTCTGCATTATACGTTATATCATAAGGTATTTTCAATGATACACTGCATATTACGTTATATTATAAGGTGTTTTCAATGATACACTGCATATTACGTTATATTATATGGTATTTTCAATTGTAAATTACTATATATCATAAGGTATTTTCAATGATACACTGTATATTACGTTATATTATAAGGTATTTTCATTGATACACTACAAATTACCATATATTATAAGGTATTTTCAATGATACACTGCATATTACGTTATATCATAATGTATTTTCAATTATACACTGCATAATACGTTATATTATAAGGTATTTTCAATGATACACTGCATATTACGTTATATTATAAGGTGTTTTCAATGATACACTGCATATTACGTTATATTATATGGTATTTTCATTGATACACTACAAATTACCATATATTATAAGGTATTTTCAATGATACACTGCATATTACGTTATATCATATTGTATTTTCAATGATACACTGCATAATACGTTATATTATAAGGTATTTTCAATGATACACTGCATAATACGTTATATCATAAGGTATTTTCAATGATACACTGCATATTACGTTATATTATAAGGTGTTTTCAATGATACACTGCATATTACGTTATATTATATGGTATTTTCAATTGTAAATTACTATATATCATAAGGTATTTTCAATGATACACTGTATATTACGTTATATTATAAGGTATTTTCATTGATACACTACAAATTACCATATATTATAAGGTATTTTCAAAGATACACTGCATATTACGATATATTATATGGTATTTTCAATTGTAAACTACTATATATCATAAGGTATTTTCAATGATACACTGCATATTACGTTATATTATAAGGTATTTTCAATGATACACTGAATATTACGATATATTATATGGTATTTTCAATGATACACTGCATATTATGATATATTATAAGGTATTTTCAATGATACACTGCATAGTACGTTATATTATAAGGTATTTTCAATGTTACACTGCATACTACGTTATATTATAAGGTATTTTCAATGATACACTCTATATTACGTTATATTATAAGGTATTTTCATTGATACCCTACAAATTACCATATATTATAAGGTATTTTCAATGATACACTGCATATTGCGTTATATCATAATGTATTTTCAATGATACACTGCATAATACGTTATATTATAAGGTATTTTCATTGATACACTACAAATTACCATATATTATAAGGTATTTTCAATGATACACTGCATAATTCGTTATATCATAAGGTATTAGCAATGATACACTGCATATTACGTTATATTATAAGGTGTTTTCAATGATACACTGCATATTACGTTATATTATAAGGTATTTTCAATGATACACTCTATATTACGTTATATTATAAGGTATTTTCATTGATACCCTACAAATTACCATATATTATAAGGTATTTTCAATGATACACTGCATATTGCGTTATATCATAATGTATTTTCATTGATACACTGCATATTACGTTATATTATAAGGTATTTTCAATGATAAACTACTATATATTATAAGGTATTTTCAATGATACACTGCATATTACGATATATTATATGGTATTTTCAATGATACACTGCATATTATGATATATTATAAGGTATTTTCAATGATACACTGCATATTACGTTATATTATAAGGTATTTTCATTGATACACTACAAATTACCATATATTATAAGGTATTTTCAATGATACACTGCATATTACGTTATATCATAATGTATTTTCAATGATACACTGCATAATACGTTATATTATAAGGTATTTTCAATGATAAACTACTATATATTATAAGGTATTTTCAATGATACACTGCATAATACGTTATATCATAAGGTATTTTCAATGATACACTGCATATTACGTTATATTATAAGGTGTTTTCAATGATACACTGCATATTACGTTATATTATAAGGTATTTTCATTAATACACTACAAATTACCATATATTATAAGGTATTTTCAATGATACACTGCATATTACGTTATATCATAATGTATTTTCAATGATACACTGCATAATACGTTATATTATAAGGTATTTTCAATGATACACTGCATACTACGTTATATCATAAGGTATTTTCAATGATACACTGCATATTACGTTATATTATAAGGTGTTTTCAATGATACACTGCATATTACGTTATATTATATGGTATTTTCAATTGTAAATTACTATATATCATAAGGTATTTTCAATGATACACTGTATATTACGTTATATTATAAGGTATTTTCATTGATACACTACAAATTACCATATATTATAAGGTATTTTCTAAGATACACTGCATATTACGTTATATCATAATGTATTTTCAATTATACACTGCATAATACGTTATATTATAAGGTATTTTCAATGATAAACTACTATATATTATAAGGTATTTTCAAGGGTACACTGCATATTACGTTATATTATAAGGTATTTTCATTGATACACTACAAATTACCATATATTATAAGGTATTTTCAATGATACACTGCATAATACGTTATATCATAAGGTATTTTCAATGATAAACTACTATATATTATAAGGTATTTTCAATGATACACTGCATATTACGATATATTATATGGTGTTTTCAATGATACACTCCATATTACGTAATATTATAAGGTATTTTCAATGATACACTGCATATTACGTTATATTATAAGGTATTTTCATTGATACACTACAAATTACCATATATTATAAGGTATTTTCAATGATACACTGCATATTACGTTATATCATAATGTATTTTCAATGATACACTGCATAATACGTTATATTATAAGGTATTTTCAATGATAAACTACTATATATTATAAGGTATTTTCAATGATAAACTACTATATATTATAAGGTATTTTCAAGGGTACACTGCATATTACGTTATATTATAAGGTATTTTCATTGATACACTACAAATTACCATATATTATAAGGTATTTTCAATGATACACTGCATAATACGTTATATCATAAGGTATTTTCAATGATACACTGCATATTACGTTATATCATAATGTATTTTCAATGATACACTGCATAATACGTTATATTATAAGGTATTTTCATTGATACACTACAAATTACCATATATTATAAGGTATTTTCAATGATACACTGCATATTACGTTATATTATAAGGTGTTTTCAATGATACACTGCATATTACGTTATATTATAAGGTATTTTCATTGATACACTACAAATTACCATATATTATAAGGTATTTTCAATGATACACTGCATATTACGTTATATCATAATGTATTTTCAATGATACACTGCATAATACGTTATATTATAAGGTATTTTCAATGATACACTGCATATTACGTTATATTATAAGGTATTTTCAATGATACACTGCATATTACGTTATATTATAAGGTGTTTTCAATGATACACTGCATATTACGTTATATTATATGGTATTTTCAATTGTAAATTACTATATATCATAAGGTATTTTCAATGATACACTGTATATTACGTTATATTATAAGGTATTTTCATTGATACACTACAAATTACCATATATTATAAGGTATTTTCAAAGATACACTGCATATTACGTTATATCATAATGTATTTTCAATTATACACTGCATAATACGTTATATTATAAGGTGTTTTCAATGATACACTGCATATTACGTTATATTATAAGGTATTTTCAATGATACACTGCATATTACGTTATATTATAAGGTGTTTTCAATGATACACTGCATATTACGTTATATTATATGGTATTTTCAATTGTAAATTACTATATATCATAAGGTATTTTCAATGATACACTGTATATTACGTTATATTATAAGGTATTTTCATTGATACACTACAAATTACCATATATTATAAGGTATTTTCAAAGATACACTGCATATTACGTTATATCATAATGTATTTTCAATGATACACTGCATAATACGTTATATTATAAGGTATTTTCAATGATACACTGCATATTACGTTATATTATAAGGTATTTTCAATGATACACTGCATATTACGTTATATTATAAGGTGTTTTCAATGATACACTGCATATTACGTTATATTATATGGTATTTTCAATTGTAAATTACTATATATCATAAGGTATTTTCAATGATACACTGTATATTACGTTATATTATAAGGTATTTTCATTGATACACTACAAATTACCATATATTATAAGGTATTTTCAAAGATACACTGCATATTACGTTATATCATAATGTATTTTCAATTATACACTGCATAATACGTTATATTATAAGGTATTTTCAATGATACACTGCATATTACGTTATATTATAAGGTGTTTTCAATGATACACTGCATATTACGTTATATTATATGGTATTTTCATTGATACACTACAAATTACCATATATTATAAGGTATTTTCAATGATACACTGCATATTACGTTATATCATATTGTATTTTCAATGATACACTGCATAATACGTTATATTATAAGGTATTTTCAATGATACACTGCATAATACGTTATATCATAAGGTATTTTCAATGATACACTGCATATTACGTTATATTATAAGGTGTTTTCAATGATACACTGCATATTACGTTATATTATATGGTATTTTCAATTGTAAATTACTATATATCATAAGGTATTTTCAATGATACACTGTATATTACGTTATATTATAAGGTATTTTCATTGATACACTACAAATTACCATATATTATAAGGTATTTTCAAAGATACACTGCATATTACGATATATTATATGGTATTTTCAATTGTAAACTACTATATATCATAAGGTATTTTCAATGATACACTGCATATTACGTTATATTATAAGGTATTTTCAATGATACACTGAATATTACGATATATTATATGGTATTTTCAATGATACACTGCATATTATGATATATTATAAGGTATTTTCAATGATACACTGCATAGTACGTTATATTATAAGGTATTTTCAATGATACACTGCATACTACGTTATATTATAAGGTATTTTCAATGATACACTCTATATTACGTTATATTATAAGGTATTTTCATTGATACCCTACAAATTACCATATATTATAAGGTATTTTCAATGATACACTGCATATTGCGTTATATCATAATGTATTTTCAATGATACACTGCATAATACGTTATATTATAAGGTATTTTCATTGATACACTACAAATTACCATATATTATAAGGTATTTTCAATGATACACTGCATAATTCGTTATATCATAAGGTATTAGCAATGATACACTGCATATTACGTTATATTATAAGGTGTTTTCAATGATACACTGCATATTACGTTATATTATAAGGTATTTTCAATGATACACTCTATATTACGTTATATTATAAGGTATTTTCATTGATACCCTACAAATTACCATATATTATAAGGTATTTTCAATGATACACTGCATATTGCGTTATATCATAATGTATTTTCATTGATACACTGCATATTACGTTATATTATAAGGTATTTTCAATGATAAACTACTATATATTATAAGGTATTTTCAATGATACACTGCATATTACGATATATTATATGGTATTTTCA
The DNA here is from genome assembly GCA_916610255.1 of Lasioglossum lativentre. Classification (NCBI taxonomy): domain Eukaryota; kingdom Metazoa; phylum Arthropoda; class Insecta; order Hymenoptera; family Halictidae; genus Lasioglossum; species Lasioglossum lativentre. Next base: position 243,753 of record CAKAJI010000169.1, on the reverse strand, counting down.
ATGATACACTGCATATTATGATATATTATAATGTATTTTCAATGATACACTGCATATTACGTTATATTATAAGGTATTTTCATTGATACACTACAAATTACCATATATTATAAGGTATTTTCAATGATACACTGCATATTACGTTATATCATAATGTATTTTCAATGATACACTGCATAATACGTTATATTATAAGGTATTTTCAATGATAAACTACTATATATTATAAGGTATTTTCAATGATACACTGCATAATACGTTATATCATAAGGTATTTTCAATGATACACTGCATATTACGTTATATTATAAGGTGTTTTCAATGATACACTGCATATTACGTTATATTATAAGGTATTTTCATTGATACACTACAAATTACCATATATTATAAGGTATTTTCAATGATACACTGCATATTACGTTATATCATAATGTATTTTCAATGATACACTGCATAATACGTTATATTATAAGGTATTTTCAATGATACACTGCATAATACGTTATATCATAAGGTATTTTCAATGATACACTGCATATTACGTTATATTATAAGGTGTTTTCAATGATACACTGCATATTACGTTATATTATATGGTATTTTCAATTGTAAACTACTATATATCATAAGGTATTTTCAATGATACACTGCATATTACGTTATATTATAAGGTATTTTCATTGATACACTACAAATTACCATATATTATAAGGTATTTTCTAAGATACACTGCATATTACGTTATATCATAATGTATTTTCAATTATACACTGCATAATACGTTATATTATAAGGTATTTTCAATGATAAACTACTATATATTATAAGGTATTTTCAAGGGTACACTGCATATTACGTTATATTATAAGGTATTTTCATTGATACACTACAAATTACCATATATTATAAGGTATTTTCAATGATACACTGCATAATACGTTATATCATAAGGTATTTTCAATGATAAACTACTATATATTATAAGGTATTTTCAATGATACACTGCATATTACGATATATTATATGGTGTTTTCAATGATACACTCCATATTACGTAATATTATAAGGTATTTTCAATGATACACTGCATATTACGTTATATTATATGGTATTTTCAATTGTAAACTACTATATATCATAAGGTATTTTCAATGATACACTGCATATTACGTTATATTATAAGGTATTTTCAATGACACACTGCATATTACGTTATATTATATGGTATTTTCAATTGTAAACTACTATATATCATAAGGTATTTTCAATGATACACTGCATATTACGTTATATTATAAGGTATTTTCAATGACACACTGCATATTACGTTATATTATAAGGTATTTTCAAAGATACACTGCATATTACGTTATATTATAAGGTATTTTCAATGATACACTGCATATTACGTTATATCATAATGTATTTTCAATGATACACTGCATAATACGTTATATTATAAGGTATTTTCAATGATAAACTACTATATATTATAAGGTATTTTCAAGGGTACACTGCATATTACGTTATATTATAAGGTATTTTCATTGATACACTACAAATTACCATATATTATAAGGTATTTTCAATGATACACTGCATAATACGTTATATCATAAGGTATTAGCAATGATACACTGCATATTACGTTATATTATAAGGTGTTTTCAATGTTACACTGCATACTACGTTATATTATAAGGTATTTTCAATGATACACTGTATATTACGTTATATTATAAGGTATTTTCATTGATACACTACAAATTACCATATATTATAAGGTATTTTCAATGATACACTGCATATTACGTTATATCATAATGTATTTTCAATGATACACTGCATAATACGTTATATTATAAGGTATTTTCAATGATACACTGCATAATACGTTATATCATAAGGTATTTTCAATGATAAACTACTATATATTATAAGGTATATTCAATGATACACTGCATATTACGTTATATTATAAGGTATTTTCAATGATAAACTGCATATTACGTTATATTATAAGGTGTTTTCAATGATACACTGGATATTACGTTATATTATAAGGTATTTTCAATGATAAACTACTATATATTATAAGGTATTTTCAATGATACACTGCACATTACGATATATTATATGGTGTTTTCAATGACACACTGCATATTACGTTATATTATAAGGTATATTCATTGATACATTACAAATTACCATATATTATAAGGTATTTTCAATGATAAACTGCATATTCTGGTATATTATAAGGTATTTTCAATGATACACTTCATATTACGTTATATTAATATATAAGGTATTTTCAATGACACACTGCATATTACGTTATATTATAAGGTATTTTCAATGATACACTGCATATTACGATATATTATATGGTATTTTCAATGATACACTGCATATTATGATATATTATAAGGTATTTTCAATGATACACTGCATATTACGTTATATCATAATGTATTTTCAATGATACACTGCATAATACGTTATATTATAAGGTATTTTCAATGTTAAACTACTATATATTATAAGGTATTTTCAAGGGTACACTGCATATTACGTTATATTATAAGGTATTTTCATTGATACACTACAAATTACCATATATTATAAGGTATTTTCAATGATACACTGCATAATACGTTATATCATAAGGTATTTTCAATGATACACTGCATATTACGTTATATTATAAGGTGTTTTCAATGATACACTGCATATTACGTTATATTATAAGGTATTTTCAATGATAAACTACTATATATTATAAGGTATATTCAATGATACACTGCATATTACGTTATATTATAAGGTATTTTCAATGATAAACTGCATATTATGGTATATTATAAGGTATTTTCAATGATACACCGCATAATACGTTATATTATAAGGTATTTTCATTGATACACTACAAATTACCATATATTATAAGGTATTTTCAATGATACACTGCATAATACGTTATATCATAAGGTATTTTCAATGATACACTGCATATTACGTTATATTATAAGGTGTTTTCAATGATACACTGCATATTACGTTATATTATAAGGTATTTTCAATGATAAACTACTATATATTATAAGGTATTTTCAATGATACACTGCATATTACGTTATATTATAAGGTATTTTCAATGATAAACTGCATATTATGGTATATTATAAGGTATTTTCAATGATACACCGCATAATACGTTATATTATAAGGTATTTTCATTGATACACTACAAATTACCATATATTATAAGGTATTTTCAATGATACACTGCATAATTCGTTATATCATAAGGTATTAGCAATGATACCCTGCATATTACGTTATATTATAAGGTGTTTTCAATGATACACTGCATATTACGTTATATTATAAGGTGTTTTCAATGATAAACGACTATATATTATAAGGTATTTTCAATGATACACTGCATATTACGTTATATTATAAGGTATTTTCAATGATAAACTACTATATATTATAAGGTATTTTCAATGAAACACTGCATATTACGTGATATTATAAGGTGTTTTCAATGTTACACTGCATACTACGTTATATTATAAGGTATTTTCAATGATACACTGTATATTACGTTATATTATAAGGTATTTTCAATGATACACTGTATATTACGTTATATTATAAGGTATTTTCATTGATACACTACAAATTACCATATATTATAAGGTATTTTCAATGATAAACTGCATATTATGATATATTATAAGGTATTTTCAATGATACACTGCATATTACGTTATATTATAAGGTATTTTCAATGATAAACTGCATATTATGGTATATTATAAGGTATTTTCAATGATACACTGCATATTACGTTATATTAATATATAAGGTATTTTCAATGACACACTGCATATTACGTTATATTATAAGGTATTTTCAACGATACACTGCATATTACGATATATTATATGGTATTTTCAATTATACACTGCATATTATGATATATTATAAGGTATTTTCAATGATACACTGCATATTACGTTATATTATAAGGTATTTTCATTGATACACTACAAATTACCATATATTATAAGGTATTTTCAATGATAAACTGCATATTACGTGATATTATAAGGTGTTTTCAATGTTACACTGCATACTACGTTATATTATAAGGTATTTTCAATGATACACTGTATATTACGTTATATTATAAGGTATTTTCATTGAAACACTACAAATTACCATATATTATAAGGTATTTTCAATGATACACTGCATATTACGTTATATCATAATGTATTTTCAATGATACACTGCATAATACGTTATATTATAAGGTATTTTCAATGATAAACTACTATATATTATAAGGTATTTTCAAGAGTACACTGCATATTACGTTATATTATAAGGAATTTTCATTGATACACTACAAATTACCATATATTATAAGGTATTTTCAATGATACACTGTATAATACGTTATATCATAAGGTATTTTCAATGATACACTGCATATTACCTTATATTATAAGGTGTTTTCAATGATACACTGCATATTACGTTATATTATAAGGTATTTTCAATGATAAACTACTATATATTATAAGGTATTTTCAATGATACACTGCATATTACGATATATTATATGGTGTTTTCAATGATACACTCCATATTACGTAATATTATAAGGTATTTTCAATGATACACTACAAATTACCATATATTATAAGGTATTTTCAATGATACACTGCATAATACGTTATATTATAAGGTATTTTCAATGATACACTGCATATTACGTGATATTATAAGGTGTTTTCAATGTTACACTGCATATTACGTTATATCATAATGTATTTTCAATGATACACTGCATAATACGTTCTATTATAAGGTATTTTCAATGATAAACTACTATATATTATAAGGTATTTTCAAGGGTACACTGCATATTACGTTATATTATAAGGTATTTTCATTGATACACTACAAATTACCATATATTATAAGGTATTTTCAATGATACACTGCATAATACGTTATATCATAAGATATTTTCAATGATACACTGCATATTACGTTATATTATAAGGTATTTTCAATGATAAACTGCATATTATGGTATATTATAAGGTATTTTCAATGATACACTGCATATTACGATATATTATATGGTTGTTTTCAATGATACACTCCATATTACGTAATATTATAAGGTATTTTCAATGATACACTGCATATTACGTTATATTATATGGTATTTTCAATTGTAAACTACTATATATCATAAGGTATTTTCAATGATACACTGCATATTACGTTATATTATAAGGTATTTTCAATGACACACTGCATATTACGTTATATTATAAGGTATTTTCAGAGATACACTGCATATTACGTTATATTATAAGGTATTTTCAATGATACACTGCATATTACGTTATATCATAATGTATTTTCAATGATACACTGCATAATACGTTATATTATAAGGTATTTTCAATGATAAACTACTATATATTATAAGGTATTTTCAAGGGTACACTGCATATTACGTTATATTATAAGGTATTTTCAATGATACACTGCATATTACGATATATTATATGGTATTTTCAATGATACACTGCATATTATGATATATTATAAGGTATTTTCAATGATACACTGCATATTACGTTATATTATAAGGTATTTTCATTGATACACTACAAATTACCATATATTATAAGGTATTTTCAATGATAAACTGCATATTATGATATATTATAAGGTATTTTCAATGATACACTGCATATTACGTTATATTATAAGGTATTTTCAATGATAAACTACTATATATTATAAGGTATTTTCAATGATACACTACATATTACGTGATATTATAAGGTGTTTTCAATGTTACACTGCATACTACGTTATATTATAAGGTATTTTCAATGATACACTGCATATTACGTTATATTATAAGGTATTTTCAATGATAAACTGCATATTATGGTATATTATAAGGTATTTTCATTGATACACTACAAATTACCATATATTATAAGGTATTTTCAATGATAAACTGCATATTATGATATATTATAAGGTATTTTCAATGATACACTGCATATTACGTTATATTATAAGGTATTTTCAATGATAAACTACTATATATTATAAGGTATTTTCAATGATACACTGCATATTACGTGATATTATAAGGTGTTTTCAATGTTACACTGCATACTACGTTATATTATAAGGTATTTTCAATGATACACTGCATATTACGTTATATTATAAGGTATTTTCAATGATAAACTGCATATTATGGTATATTATAAGGTATTTTCAATGATACACTGCATAATACGTTATATTATAAGGTATTTTCATTGATACACTACAAATTACCATATATTATAAGGTATTTTCAATGATACACTGCATAATTCGTTATATCATAAGGTATTAGCAATGATACACTGCATATTACGTTATATTATAAGGTGTTTTCAATGATACACTGCATATTACGTTATATTATAAGGTATTTTCAATGATAAACTACTATATATTATAAGGTATTTTCAATGATACACTGCATATTACGATATATTATATGGTTGTTTTCAATGATACACTCCATATTACGTAATATTATAAGGTATTTTCAATGATACACTGCATATTACGTTATATTATATGGTATTTTCAATTGTAAACTACTATATATCATAAGGTATTTTCAATGATACACTGCATATTACGTTATATTATAAGGTATTTTCAATGACACACTGCATATTACGTTATATTATAAGGTATTTTCAGAGATACACTGCATATTACGTTATATTATAAGGTATTTTCAATGATACACTGCATATTACGTTATATCATAATGTATTTTCAATGATACACTGCATAATACGTTATATTATAAGGTATTTTCAATGATAAACTACTATATATTATAAGGTATTTTCAAGGGTACACTGCATATTACGTTATATTATAAGGTATTTTCAATGATACACTGCATATTACGATATATTATATGGTATTTTCAATGATACACTGCATATTATGATATATTATAAGGTATTTTCAATGATACACTGCATATTACGTTATATTATAAGGTATTTTCATTGATACACTACAAATTACCATATATTATAAGGTATTTTCAATGATAAACTGCATATTATGATATATTATAAGGTATTTTCAATGATACACTGCATATTACGTTATATTATAAGGTATTTTCAATGATAAACTACTATATATTATAAGGTATTTTCAATGATACACTACATATTACGTGATATTATAAGGTGTTTTCAATGTTACACTGCATACTACGTTATATTATAAGGTATTTTCAATGATACACTACATATTACGTGATATTATAAGGTGTTTTCAATGTTACACTGCATACTACGTTATATTATAAGGTATTTTCAATGATACACTGCATATTACGTTATATTATAAGGTATTTTCAATGATAAACTGCATATTATGGTATATTATAAGGTATTTTCATTGATACACTACAAATTACCATATATTATAAGGTATTTTCAATGATAAACTGCATATTATGATATATTATAAGGTATTTTCAATGATACACTGCATATTACGTTATATTATAAGGTATTTTCAATGATAAACTACTATATATTATAAGGTATTTTCAATGATACACTGCATATTACGTGATATTATAAGGTGTTTTCAATGTTACACTGCATACTACGTTATATTATAAGGTATTTTCAATGATACACTGCATATTACGTTATATTATAAGGTATTTTCAATGATAAACTGCATATTATGGTATATTATAAGGTATTTTCAATGATACACTGCATAATACGTTATATTATAAGGTATTTTCATTGATACACTACAAATTACCATATATTATAAGGTATTTTCAATGATACACTGCATAATTCGTTATATCATAAGGTATTAGCAATGATACACTGCATATTACGTTATATTATAAGGTGTTTTCAATGATACACTGCATATTACGTTATATTATAAGGTATTTTCAATGATAAACTACTATATATTATAAGGTATTTTCAATGATACACTGCATATTACGTTATATTATAAGGTATTTTCAATGATAAACTACTATATATTATAAGGTATTTTCATTGATACACTACAAATTACCATATATTATAAGGTATTTTCAATGATACACTGCATAATACGTTATATCATAAGGTATTTTCAATGATACACTGCATATTGCGTTATATTATAAGGTATTTTCAATGATACACTGCATATTACGTGATATTATAAGGTGTTTTCAATGTTACACTGCATATTACGTTATATCATAATGTATTTTCAATGATACACTGCATATTACGTTATATTATAAAGTATTTTCAATGATAAACTACTATATATTATAAGGTATTTTCAATGATACACTGCATATTACGTGATATTATAAGGTGTTTTCAATGTTACACTGCATACTACGTTATATTATAAGGTATTTTCAATGATACACTGTATATTACGTTATATTATAAGGTATTTTCATTGATACACTACAAATTACCATATATTATAAGGTATTTTCAATGATACACTGCATATTACGTTATATTATAAGGTATTTTCATTGATACACTACAAATTACCATATATTATAAGGTATTTTCAATGATACACTGCATATTACGTTATATTATAAGGTATTTTCATTGATACACTACAAATTACCATATATTATAAGGTATTTTCAATGATACACTGCATATTACGTTATATCATAAGGTATTTTCAATGATACACTGCATATTACGTGATATTATAAGGTGTTTTCAATGTTACACTGCATATTACGTTATATCATAATGTATTTTCAATGATACACTGCATATTACGTTATATTATAAGGTATTTTTAATGATAAACTACTATATATTATAAGGTATTTTCAATGATACACTGCATATTACGTGATATTATAAGGTGTTTTCAATGTTACACTGCATATTACGTTATATCATAATGTATTTTCAATGATACACTGCATAATACGTTATATTATCAGGTATTTTCAATGATAAACTACTATATATTATAAGGTATTTTCATTGATACACTACAAATTACCATATATTATAAGGTATTTCCAATGATACACTGCATATTACGTTATCTTATAAGGCATTTTCATTGATTCACTACAAATTACCATATATTATAAGGTATTTCCAATGATACACTGCATTTTACGTTATATTATAAGGTATTTTCAATGATACACTGCATATTACGTTATATTATAAGGTATTTTCAATGACACACTGCATATTACGTTATATTATAAGGTATTTTCATTGAAACACTACAAATTACGATATATTATAAGGTATTTTCAATGATACACTGCATATTACGTTATATCATAAGGTATTTTCAATAATACTCTGCATATTACGTTATATTATAAGGTATTTTCAATGGTAAACTACTATATATTACAAGGTATTTTCAATGATACACTGCATATTACGTTATATTATAAGGTATTTTCAATTACACACTGCATATTACGTTATATTATAAGGTATTTTCAATAATATACTGCATATTACGATATATTATATGGTATTTTCAATGATACACTGCATATTACGTTATATCATAAGGTATTTTCATTGATACACTACAAATTACGATATATTATAAGGTATTTTCAATGATACACTGCATATTACGTTATATCATACGGTATTTTCAATAATACTCTGCATATTACGTTATATTATAAGGTATTTTCAATGGTAAACTACTATATATTACAAGGTATTTTCAATGATACACTGCATATTACGTTATATTATAAGGTATTTTCAATGACACACTGCATATTACGTTATATTATAAGGTATTTTCAATAATATACTGCATATTACGATATATTATATGGTATTTTCAATGATACACTGCATATTACGTTATATCATAAGGTATTTTCATTGATACACTACAAATTACGATATATTATAAGGTATTTTCAATGATACACTGCATATTACGTTATCTTATAAGGCATTTTCATTGATTCACTACAAATTACCATATATTATAAGGTATTTCCAATGATACACTGCATTTTACGTTATATTATAAGGTATTTTCAATGATACACTGCATATTACGTTATATTATAAGGTATTTTCATTGATACACTACAAATTACCATATATTATAAGGTATTTTCAATGATACACTGCATATTACGTTATATCATAAGGTATTTTCAGTGATACACTGCATATTACGTTATATTATAAGGTGTTTTCAATGATACACTGCATATTACGTTATATTAATATATAAGGTATTTTCAATGACACACTGCATATTACGTTATATTATAAGGTATTTTCAACGATACACTGCATATTACGATATATTATATGGTATTTTCAATGATACACTGCATATTATGATATATTATAAGGTATTTTCAATGATACACTGCATATTACGTTATATTATAAGGTATTTTCATTGATACACTACAAATTACCATATATTATAAGGTATTTTCAATGATACACTGCATATTACGTTATATTATAAGGTATTTTCATTGATACACTACAAATTACCATATATTATAAGGTATTTTCAATGATACACTGCATATTACGTTATATTATAAGGTATTTTCAATGATAAACTACTATATATTATAAGGTATTTTCATTGATACACTACAAATTACCATATATTATAAGGTATTTTCAATGATACACTGCATAATACGTTATATCATAAGGTATTTTCAATGATACACTGCATATTACGTTATATTATAAGGTATTTTCAATGATACACTGCATATTAGGTGATATTATAAGGTGTTTTCAATGTTACACTGCATATTACGTTATATCATAATGTATTTTCAATGATACACTGCATAATACGTTATATTATAAGGTATTTTCAATGATAAACTACTATATATTATAAGGTATTTTCAATGATACACTGCATATTACGTGATATTATAAGGTGTTTTCAATGTTACACTGCATACTACGTTATATTATAAGGTATTTTCAATGATACACTGTATATTACGTTATATTATAAGGTATTTTCATTGATACACTACAAATTACCATATATTATAAGGTATTTTCAATGATACACTGCATATTACGTTATATTATAAGGTATTTTCATTGATACACTACAAATTACCATATATTATAAGGTATTTTCAATGATACACTGCATATTACGTTATATTATAAGGTATTTTCATTGATACACTACAAATTACCATATATTATAAGGTATTTTCAATGATACACTGCATATTACGTTATATTATAAGGTATTTTCAATGATACACTGCATATTAGGTGATATTATAAGGTGTTTTCAATGTTACACTGCATATTACGTTATATCATAATGTATTTTCAATGATACACTGCATATTACGTTATATTATAAGGTATTTTCAATGATAAACTACTATATATTATAAGGTATTTTCAATGATACACTGCATATTACGTGATATTATAAGGTGTTTTCAATGTTACACTGCATACTACGTTATATTATAAGGTATTTTCAATGATACACTGTATATTACGTTATATTATAAGGTATTTTCATTGATACACTACAAATTACCATATATTATAAGGTATTTTCAATGATACACTGCATATTACGTTATATTATAAGGTATTTTCATTGATACACTACAAATTACCATATATTATAAGGTATTTTCAATGATACACTGCATATTACGTTATATTATAAGGTATTTTCATTGATACACTACAAATTACCATATATTATAAGGTATTTTCAATGATACACTGCATATTACGTTATATCATAAGGTATTTTCAATGATACACTGCATATTACGTGATATTATAAGGTGTTTTCAATGTTACACTGCATATTACGTTATATCATAATGTATTTTCAATGATACACTGCATATTACGTTATATTATAAGGTATTTTCAATGATAAACTACTATATATTATAAGGTATTTTCAATGATACACTGCATATTACGTGATATTATAAGGTGTTTTCAATGTTACACTGCATACTACGTTATATTATAAGGTATTTTCAATGATACACTGTATATTACGTTATATTATAAGGTATTTTCATTGATACACTACAAATTACCATATATTATAAGGTATTTTCAATGATACACTGCATATTACGTTATATTATAAGGTATTTTCAATGATAAACTACTATATATTATAAGGTATTTTCAATGATACACTGCATATTACGTGATATTATAAGGTGTTTTCAATGTTACACTGCATATTACGTTATATCATAATGTATTTTCAATGATACACTGCATAATACGTTATATTATAAGGTATTTTCAATGATAAACTACTATATATTATAAGGTATTTTCATTGATACACTACAAATTACCATATATTATAAGGTATTTCCAATGATACACTGCATATTACGTTATCTTATAAGGCATTTTCATTGATTCACTACAAATTACCATATATTATAAGGTATTTCCAATGATACACTGCATTTTACGTTATATTATAAGGTATTTTCAATGATACACTGCATATTACGTTATATTATAAGGTATTTTCATTTATACACTACAAATTACCATATATTATAAGGTATTTTCAATGATACACTGCATATTACGTTATATCATAAGGTATTTTCAATGATACTCTGCATAATACGTTATATTATAAGGTACTTTCAATGGTAAACTACAATATATTACAAGGTATTTTCAATGATACACTGCATATTACGTTATATTATAAGGTATTTTCAATGACACACTGCATATTACGTTATATTATAAGGTATTTTCATTGAAACACTACAAATTACGATATATTATAAGGTATTTTCAATGATACACTGCATATTACGTTATATCATACGGTATTTTCAATAATACTCTGCATATTACGTTATATTATAAGGTATTTTCAATGGTAAACTACTATATATTACAAGGTATTTTCAATGATACACTGCATATTACGTTATATTATAAGGTATTTTCAATGACACACTGCATATTACGTTATATTATAAGGTATTTTCAATAATATACTGCATATTACGATATATTATATGGTATTTTCAATGATACACTGCATATTACGTTATATCATAAGGTATTTTCATTGATACACTACAAATTACGATATATTATAAGGTATTTTCAATGATACACTGCATATTACGTTATCTTATAAGGCATTTTCATTGATTCACTACAAATTACCATATATTATAAGGTATTTCCAATGATACACTGCATTTTACGTTATATTATAAGGTATTTTCAATGATACACTGCATATTACGTTATATTATAAGGTATTTTCATTGATACACTACAAATTACCATATATTATAAGGTATTTTCAATGATACACTGCATATTACGTTATATCATAAGGTATTTTCAGTGATACACTGCATATTACGTTATATTATAAGGTGTTTTCAATGATACACTGCATATTACGTTATATTAATATATAAAGTATTTTCAATGACACACTGCATATTACGTTATATTATAAGGTATTTTCAACGATACACTGCATATTACGATATATTATATGGTATTTTCAATGATACACTGCATATTATGATATATTATAAGGTATTTTCAATGATACACTGCATATTACGTTATATTATAAGGTATTTTCATTGATACACTACAAATTACCATATATTATAAGGTATTTTCAATGATACACTGCATATTACGTTATATTATAAGGTATTTTCATTGATACACTACAAATTACCATATATTATAAGGTATTTTCAATGATACACTGCATATTACGTTATATCATAAGGTATTTTCAGTGATACACTGCATATTACGTTATATTATAAGGTGTTTTCAATGATACACTGCTTATTACGTTATATTATAAGGTATTTTCAATGATACACTGCATATTACGTGATATTATAAGGTGTTTTCAATGTTACACTGCATACTACGTTATATTATAAGGTATTTTCAATGATACACTGTATATTACGTTATATTATAAGGTATTTTCATTGATACACTACAAATTACCATATATTATAGGGTATTTTCAATGATACACTGCTTATTACGTTATATCATAATGTATTTTCAATGATACACTGCATAATAGGTTATATTATAAGGTATTATCATTGATAAACTACTATATATTATAAGGTATTTTCAAGGGTACACTGCATATTACATAATATTATAAGGTATTTTCATTGATACACTACAAATTACCATATATTATAAGGTATTTTCAATGATACACTGCATAATACGTTATATCACAAGGTATTTTCATTGATACACTACAAATTACCATATATTATAAGGTATTTTCAATGATTCACTGCAAATTACGTTATATCATAATGTATTTTCAATGATACACTGCATAATACGTTATATTATAAGGTATTTTCAATGATAAACTACTATATATTATAAGGTATTTTCAAGGGTACACTGCATATTACATAATATTATAAGGTATTTTCATTGATACACTACAAATTACCATATATTATAAGGTATTTTCAATGATACACTGCATAATACGTTATATCATAAGGTATTTTCATGGATACACTACAAATTACCATATATTATAAGGTATTTTCAATGATACACTGCATAATACGTTATATCATAAGGTATTTTCATTGATACACTACAAATTACCATATATTATAAGGTATTTTCAATGATACACTGCATATTACGTTATATCATAAGGTATTTTTATTGATACACTACAAATTACGATATATTATAAGGTATTTTCAATGATAAACTACTATATATTATAAGGTATTTTCAATGATAAACTACTATATATTATAAGGTATTTTCAATGATACACTACAAATTAGCATATATTATAAGGTATTTTCAATGATAAACTGCATATTATGATATATTATAAGTTATTTTCAATGATACACTGCATATTACGTTATATTATAAGGTATTTTCAATGATAAACAACTATATATTATAAGGTATTTTCAATGATACACTGCATATTACGTGATATTATAAGGTGTTTTCAATGTTACACTGCATACTACGTTATATTATAAGGTATTTTCAATGATACACTGTATATTACGTTATATTATAAGGTAATTTCATTGATACACTACAAATTACCATATATTATAAGGTATTTTCAATGATACACTGCATATTACGTTATATCATAATGTATTTTCAATGATACACTGCATATTACGTTATATTATAAGGTATTTTCATTGATACACTACAAATTACCATATATTATAAGGTATTTTCAATGATACACTGCATATTACGTTATATCATAAGGTATTTTCAATGATACTCTGCATATTACGTTATATTATAAGGTATTTTCAATGGTAAACTACTATATATTACAAGGTATTTTCAATGATACACTGCATATTACGTTATATTATAAGGTATTTTCAATGATACACTGCATAATACGTTATATCATAAGGTATTTTCAATGATACACTGCATATTACGTTATATTATAAGGTATTTTCAATGATACACTGCATATTAGGTGATATTATAAGGTGTTTTCAATGTTACACTGCATATTACGTTATATCATAATGTATTTTCAATGATACACTGCATATTACGTTATATTATAAGGTATTTTCAATGATAAACTACTATATATTATAAGGTATTTTCAATGATACACTGCATATTACGTGATATTATAAGGTGTTTTCAATGTTACACTGCATACTACGTTATATTATAAGGTATTTTCAATGATACACTGTATATTACGTTATATTATAAGGTATTTTCATTGATACACTACAAATTACCATATATTATAAGGTATTTTCAATGATACACTGCATATTACGTTATATTATAAGGTATTTTCATTGATACACTACAAATTACCATATATTATAAGGTATTTTCAATGATACACTGCATATTACGTTATATTATAAGGTATTTTCATTGATACACTACAAATTACCATATATTATAAGGTATTTTCAATGATACACTGCATATTACGTTATATTATAAGGTATTTTCAATGATACACTGCATATTAGGTGATATTATAAGGTGTTTTCAATGTTACACTGCATATTACGTTATATCATAATGTATTTTCAATGATACACTGCATATTACGTTATATTATAAGGTATTTTCAATGATAAACTACTATATATTATAAGGTATTTTCAATGATACACTGCATATTACGTGATATTATAAGGTGTTTTCAATGTTACACTGCATACTACGTTATATTATAAGGTATTTTCAATGATACACTGTATATTACGTTATATTATAAGGTATTTTCATTGATACACTACAAATTACCATATATTATAAGGTATTTTCAATGATACACTGCATATTACGTTATATTATAAGGTATTTTCATTGATACACTACAAATTACCATATATTATAAGGTATTTTCAATGATACACTCCATATTACGTTATATTATAAGGTATTTTCATTGATACACTACAAATTACCATATATTATAAGGTATTTTCAATGATACACTGCATATTACGTTATATCATAAGGTATTTTCAATGATACACTGCATATTACGTGATATTATAAGGTGTTTTCAATGTTACACTGCATATTACGTTATATCATATTGTATTTTCAATGATACACTGCATATTACGTTATATTATAAGGTATTTTCAATGATAAACTACTATATATTATAAGGTATTTTCAATGATACACTGCATATTACGTGATATTATAAGGTGTTTTCAATGTTACACTGCATACTACGTTATATTATAAGGTATTTTCAATGATACACTGTATATTACGTTATATTATAAGGTATTTTCATTGATACACTACAAATTACCATATATTATAAGGTATTTTCAATGATACACTGCATATTACGTTATATTATAAGGTATTTTCAATGATAAACTACTATATATTATAAGGTATTTTCAATGATACACTGCATATTACGTGATATTATAAGGTGTTTTCAATGTTACACTGCATATTACGTTATATCATAATGTATTTTCAATGATACACTGCATAATACGTTATATTATAAGGTATTTTCAATGATAAACTACTATATATTATAAGGTATTTTCATTGATACACTACAAATTACCATATATTATAAGGTATTTCCAATGATACACTGCATATTACGTTATCTTATAAGGCATTTTCATTGATTCACTACAAATTACCATATATTATAAGGTATTTCCAATGATACACTGCATTTTACGTTATATTATAAGGTATTTTCAATGATACACTGCATATTACGTTATATTATAAGGTATTTTCATTTATACACTACAAATTACCATATATTATAAGGTATTTTCAATGATACACTGCATATTACGTTATATCATACGGTATTTTCAATAATATACTGCATATTACGATATATTATATGGTATTTTCAATGATACACTGCATATTACGTTATATCATAAGGTATTTTCATTGATACACTACAAATTACGATATATTATAAGGTATTTTCAATGATACACTGCATATTACGTTATATCATAAGGTATTTTCAGTGATACACTGCATATTACGTTATATTATAAGGTGTTTTCAATGATACACTGCATATTACGTTATATTAATATATAAAGTATTTTCAATGACACACTGCATATTACGTTATATTATAAGGTATTTTCAACGATACACTGCATATTACGATATATTATATGGTATTTTCAATGATACACTGCATATTATGATATATTATAAGGTATTTTCAATGATACACTGCATATTACGTTATATTATAAGGTATTTTCATTGATACACTACAAATTACCATATATTATAAGGTATTTTCAATGATACACTGCATATTACGTTATATTATAAGGTATTTTCATTGATACACTACAAATTACCATATATTATAAGGTATTTTCAATGATACACTGCATATTACGTTATATCATAAGGTATTTTCAGTGATACACTGCATATTACGTTATATTATAAGGTGTTTTCAATGATACACTGCATATTACGTTATATTATAAGGTATTTTCAATGATACACTGCATATTACGTGATATTATAAGGTGTTTTCAATGTTACACTGCATACTACGTTATATTATAAGGTATTTTCAATGATACACTGTATATTACGTTATATTATAAGGTATTTTCATTGATACACTACAAATTACCATATATTATAGGGTATTTTCAATGATACACTGCTTATTACGTTATATCATAATGTATTTTCAATGATACACTGCATAATAGGTTATATTATAAGGTATTATCATTGATAAACTACTATATATTATAAGGTATTTTCAAGGGTACACTGCATATTACATAATATTATAAGGTATTTTCATTGATACACTACAAATTACCATATATTATAAGGTATTTTCAATGATACACTGCATAATACGTTATATCACAAGGTATTTTCATTGATACACTACAAATTACCATATATTATAAGGTATTTTCAATGATTCACTGCAAATTACGTTATATCATAATGTATTTTCAATGATACACTGCATAATACGTTATATTATAAGGTATTTTCAATGATAAACTACTATATATTATAAGGTATTTTCAAGGGTACACTGCATATTACATAATATTATAAGGTATTTTCATTGATACACTACAAATTACCATATATTATAAGGTATTTTCAATGATACACTGCATAATACGTTATATCATAAGGTATTTTCATGGATACACTACAAATTACCATATATTATAAGGTATTTTCAATGATACACTGCATAATACGTTATATCATAAGGTATTTTCATTGATACACTACAAATTACCATATATTATAAGGTATTTTCAATGATACACTGCATATTACGTTATATCATAAGGTATTTTTATTGATACACTACAAATTACGATATATTATAAGGTATTTTCAATGATAAACTACTATATATTATAAGGTATTTTCAATGATAAACTACTATATATTATAAGGTATTTTCAATGATACACTACAAATTAGCATATATTATAAGGTATTTTCAATGATAAACTGCATATTATGATATATTATAAGTTATTTTCAATGATACAGTGCATATTACGTTATATTATAAGGTATTTTCAATGATAAACAACTATATATTATAAGGTATTTTCAATGATACACTGCATATTACGTGATATTATAAGGTGTTTTCAATGTTACACTGCATACTACGTTATATTATAAGGTATTTTCAATGATACACTGTATATTACGTTATATTATAAGGTAATTTCATTGATACACTACAAATTACCATATATTATAAGGTATTTTCAATGATACACTGCATATTACGTTATATCATAATGTATTTTCAATGATACACTGCATATTACGTTATATTATAAGGTATTTTCATTGATACACTACAAATTACCATATATTATAAGGTATTTTCAATGATACACTGCATATTACGTTATATCATAAGGTATTTTCAATGATACTCTGCATATTACGTTATATTATAAGGTATTTTCAATGGTAAACTACTATATATTACAAGGTATTTTCAATGATACACTGCATATTACGTTATATTATAAGGTACTTTCAATGGTAAACTACAATATATTACAAGGTATTTTCAATGATACACTGCATATTACGTTATATTATAAGGTATTTTCAATGATACACTGCATATTACGTTATATTATAAGGTATTTTCATTGATACACTACAAATTACCATATATTATAAGGTATTTTCAATGATACACTGCATATTACGTTATATCATAAGGTATTTTCAATGATACACTGCATATTACGTTATATTATAAGGAATTTCAATTGTAAACTACTATATATCATAAGGTATTTTCAATGATACACTGCATATTACGTTATATTATAAGATATTTTCAATGATACACTGCATATTACGTTATATTATAAGGTATTTTCAATGATACACTGCATATTACGTTATATTATAAGGTATTTTCAATGATACACTTCAAATTACGATATATTATAAGGTATTTTCAATGATACACTGCATATTACGTTATATTATAAGGTATTTTCAATGACACACTGCATATTACGTTATATTATAAGCTATTTTCAATAATATACTGCATATTACGATATATTATATGGTATTTTCAATGATACACTGCATATTACGTTATATCATAAGGTATTTTCATTGATACACTACAAATTACGATATATTATAAGGTACTTTCAATGGTAAACTACAATATATTACAAGGTATTTTCAATGATACACTGCATATTACGTTATATTATAAGGTATTTTCAATGACACACTGCATATTACGTTATATTATAAGGTATTTTCATTGAAACACTACAAATTACGATATATTATAAGGTATTTTCAATGATACACTGCATATTACGTTATATTGTAAGGTAATTTCATTGATACACTACAAATTACCATATATTATAAGGTATTTTCAATGATACACTGCATATTACGTTATATCATAATGTATTTTCAATGATACACTGCATATTACGTTATATTATAAGGTATTTTCAATGATACTCTGCATATTACGTTATATTATAAGGTACTTTCAATGGTAAACTACAATATATTACAAGGTATTTTCAATGATACACTGCATATTACGTTATATTATAAGGTATTTTCAATGATACACTGCATATTACGTTATATTATAAGGTATTTTCATTGATACACTACAAATTACCATATATTATAAGGTATTTTCAATGATACACTGCATATTACGTTATATCATAAGGTATTTTCAATGATACACTGCATATTACGTTATATTATAAGGAATTTCAATTGTAAACTACTATATATCATAAGGTATTTTCAATGATACACTGCATATTACGTTATATTATAAGATATTTTCAATGATACACTGCATATTACGTTATATTATAAGGTATTTTCAATGATACACTGCATATTACGTTATATTATAAGGTATTTTCAATGATACACTTCAAATTACGATATATTATAAGGTATTTTCAATGATACACTGCATATTACGTTATATTATAAGGTATTTTCAATGACACACTGCATATTACGTTATATTATAAGCTATTTTCAATAATATACTGCATATTACGATATATTATATGGTATTTTCAATGATACACTGCATATTACGTTATACCATAAGGTATTTTCATTGATACACTACAAATTACGATATATTATAAGGTATTTTCAATGATACACTGCATATTACGTTATCTTATAAGGCATTTTCATTGATTCACTACAAATTACCATATATTATAAGGTATTTCCAATGATACACTGCATTTTACGTTATATTATAAGGTATTTTCAATGATACACTGCATATTACGTTATATTATAAGGTATTTTCATTTATACACTACAAATTACCATATATTATAAGGTATTTTCAATGATACACTGCATATTACGTTATATCATAAGGTATTTTCAATGATACTCTGCATATTACGTTATATTATAAGGTACTTTCAATGGTAAACTACAATATATTACAAGGTATTTTCAATGATACACTGCATATTACGTTATATTATAAGGTATTTTCAATGACACACTGCATATTACGTTATATTATAAGGTATTTTCATTGAAACACTACAAATTACGATATATTATAAGGTATTTTCAATGATACACTGCATATTACGTTATATCATACGGTATTTTCAATAATACTCTGCATATTACGTTATATTATAAGGTATTTTCAATGGTAAACTACTATATATTACAAGGTATTTTCAATGATACACTGCATATTACGTTATATTATAAGGTATTTTCAATGACACACTGCATATTACGTTATATTATAAGGTATTTTCAATAATATACTGCATATTACGATATATTATATGGTATTTTCAATGATACACTGCATATTACGTTATATCATAAGGTATTTTCATTGATACACTACAAATTACGATATATTATAAGGTATTTTCAATGATACACTGCATATTACGTTATCTTATAAGGCATTTTCATTGATTCACTACAAATTACCATATATTATAAGGTATTTCCAATGATACACTGCATTTTACGTTATATTATAAGGTATTTTCAATGATACACTGCATATTACGTTATATTATAAGGTATTTTCATTGATACACTACAAATTACCATATATTATAAGGTATTTTCAATGATACACTGCATATTACGTTATATTATAAGGTATTTTCAATGACACACTGCATATTACGTTATATTATAAGCTATTTTCAATAATATACTGCATATTACGATATATTATATGGTATTTTCAATGATACACTGCATATTACGTTATATTATAAGGTATTTTCAACGATACACTGCATATTACGATATATTATATGGTATTTTCAATGATACACTGTATATTACGTTATATTATAAGGTATTTTCATTGATACACTACAAATTACCATATATTATAGGGTATTTTCAATGACACACTGCATATTACGTTATATTATAAGGTATTTTCATTGAAACACTACAAATTACGATATATTATAAGGTATTTTCAATGATACACTGCATATTACGTTATATCATACGGTATTTTCAATAATACACTGCATATTACGTTATATTATAAGGTGTTTTCAATGATACACTGCTTATTACGTTATATTAATATATAAGGTATTTTCAATGACACACTGCATATTACGTTATATTATAAGGTATTTTCAACGATACACTGCATATTACGATATATTATATGGTATTTTCAATGATACACTGTATATTACGTTATATTATAAGGTATTTTCATTGATACACTACAAATTACCATATATTATAGGGTATTTTCAATGACACACTGCATATTACGTTATATTATAAGGTATTTTCATTGAAACACTACAAATTACGATATATTATAAGGTATTTTCAATGATACACTGCATATTACGTTATATCATACGGTATTTTCAATAATACTCTGCATATTACGTTATATTATAAGGTATTTTCAATGGTAAACTACTATATATTACAAGGTATTTTCAATGATACACTGCATATTACGTTATATTATAAGGTATTTTCAATTACACACTGCATATTACGTTATATTATAAGGTATTTTCAATAATATACTGCATATTACGATATATTATATGGTATTTTCAATGATACACTGCATATTACGTTATATCATAAGGTATTTTCATTGATACACTACAAATTACGATATATTATAAGGTATTTTCAATGATACACTGCATATTACGTTATCTTATAAGGCATTTTCATTGATTCACTACAAATTACCATATATTATAAGGTATTTCCAATGATACACTGCATTTTACGTTATATTATAAGGTATTTTCAATGATACACTGCATATTACGTTATATTATAAGGTATTTTCATTGATACACTACAAATTACCATATATTATAAGGTATTTTCAATGATACACTGCATATTACGTTATATCATAAGGTATTTTCAGTGATACACTGCATATTACGTTATATTATAAGGTGTTTTCAATGATACACTGCATATTACGTTATATTAATATATAAGGTATTTTCATTGATACACTACAAATTACCATATATTATAAGGTATTTTCAATGATACACTGCATATTACGTTATATCATAAGGTATTTTCAGTGATACACTGCATATTACGTTATATTATAAGGTGTTTTCAATGATACACTGCATATTACGTTATATTATAAGGTATTTTCAATGATACACTGCATATTACGTGATATTATAAGGTGTTTTCAATGTTACACTGCATACTACGTTATATTATAAGGTATTTTCAATGATACACTGTATATTACGTTATATTATAAGGTATTTTCATTGATACACTACAAATTACCATATATTATAGGGTATTTTCAATGATACACTGCATATTACGTTATATCATAATGTATTTTCAATGATACACTGCATAATACGTTATATTATAAGGTATTTTCAATGATACACTGCATATTACGTTATATTATAAGGTATTTTCAATGATACACTTCAAATTACGATATATTATAAGGTATTTTCAATGATACACTGCATATTACGTTATATTATAAGGTATTTTCAATGACACACTGCATATTACGTTATATTATAAGGTATTTTCAATAATATACTGCATATTACGATATATTATATGGTATTTTCAATGATACACTGCATATTACGTTATATCATAAGGTATTTTCATTGATACACTACAAATTACGATATATTATAAGGTATTTTCAATGATACACTGCATATTACGTTATCTTATAAGGCATTTTCATTGATTCACTACAAATTACCATATATTATAAGGTATTTCCAATGATACACTGCATTTTACGTTATATTATAAGGTATTTTCAATGATACACTGCATATTACGTTATATTATAAGGTATTTTCATTTATACACTACAAATAAGGTATTACATATTACGTTATATTATAAGGTGTTTTCAATGATACACTGCTTATTACGTTATATTATAAGGTATTTTCAATGATACACTGCATATTACGTGATATTATAAGGTGTTTTCAATGTTACACTGCATACTACGTTATATTATAAGGTATTTTCAATGATACACTGTATATTACGTTATATTATAAGGTATTTTCATTGATACACTACAAATTACCATATATTATAGGGTATTTTCAATGATTCACTGCAAATTACGTTATATCATAATGTATTTTCAATGATACACTGCATAATACGTTATATTATAAGGTATTTTCAATGATAAACTACTATATATTATAAGGTATTTTCAAGGGTACACTGCATATTACATAATATTATAAGGTATTTTCATTGATACACTACAAATTACCATATATTATAAGGTATTTTCATGGATACACTACAAATTACCATATATTATAAGGTATTTTCAATGATAAACTACTATATATTATAAGGTATTTTCAATGATAAACTACTATATATTATAAGGTATTTTCAATGATACACTACAAATTACCATATATTATAAGGTATTTTCAATGATAAACTGCATATTATGATATATTATAAGTTATTTTCAATGATACACTGCATATTACGTTATATTATAAGGTATTTTCAATGATAAACTACTATATATTATAACGTATTTTCAATGATACACTGCATATTACGTGATATTATAAGGTGTTTTCAATGTTACACTGCATACTACGTTATATTATAAGGTATTTTCAATGATACACTGTATATTACGTTATATTATAAGGTAATTTCATTGATACACTACAAATTACCATATATTATAAGGTATTTTCAATGATACACTGCATATTACGTTATATTATAAGGTATATTCAACGATACACTGCATATTACGATATATTATATGGTATTTTCAATGATACACTGCATATTATGATATATTATAAGGTATTTTCAATGATACACTGCATATTACGTTATATTATAAGGTATTTTCATTGATACACTACAAATTACAATATATTATAAGGTATTTTCAATGATACACTGCATATTACGTTAGATTATAAGGTATTTTCATTGATACACTACAAATTACCATATATTATAAGGTATTTTCAATGATACACTGCATATTACGTTATATCATAAGGTATTTTCAGTGATACACTGCATATTACGTTATATTATAAGGTGTTTTCAATGATACACTGCTTATTACGTTATATTATAAGGTATTTTCAATGATACACTGCATATTACGTGATATTATAAGGTGTTTTCAATGTTACACTGCATACTACGTTATATTATAAGGTATTTTCAATGATACACTGTATATTACGTTATATTATAAGGTATTTTCATTGATACACTACAAATTACCATATATTATAGGGTATTTTCAATGATTCACTGCAAATTACGTTATATCATAATGTATTTTCAATGATACACTGCATAATACGTTATATTATAAGGTATTTTCAATGATAAACTACTATATATTATAACGTATTTTCAATGATACACTGCATATTACGTGATATTATAAGGTGTTTTCAATGTTACACTGCATACTACGTTATATTATAAGGTATTTTCAATGATACACTGTATATTACGTTATATTATAAGGTAATTTCATTGATACACTACAAATTACCATATATTATAAGGTATTTTCAATGATACACTGCATATTACGTTATATTATAAGGTATATTCAACGATACACTGCATATTACGATATATTATATGGTATTTTCAATGATACACTGCATATTATGATATATTATAAGGTATTTTCAATGATACACTGCATATTACGTTATATTATAAGGTATTTTCATTGATACACTACAAATTACAATATATTATAAGGTATTTTCAATGATACACTGCATATTACGTTAGATTATAAGGTATTTTCATTGATACACTACAAATTACCATATATTATAAGGTATTTTCAATGATACACTGCATATTACGTTATATTATAAGGTATTTTCAATGATACACTGCATATTACGTTATATTATAAGGTGTTTTCAATGATACACTGCTTATTACGTTATATTATAAGGTATTTTCAATGATACACTGCATATTACGTGATATTATAAGGTGTTTTCAATGTTACACTGCATACTACGTTATATTATAAGGTATTTTCAATGATACACTGTATATTACGTTATATTATAAGGTATTTTCATTGATACACTACAAATTACCATATATTATAGGGTATTTTCAATGATTCACTGCAAATTACGTTATATCATAATGTATTTTCAATGATACACTGCATAATACGTTATATTATAAGGTATTTTCAATGATACACTGCATATTACGTTATATTATAAGGTATTTTCAATGATACACTTCAAATTACGATATATTATAAGGTATTTTCAATGATACACTGCATATTACGTTATATTATAAGGTATTTTCAATGACACACTGCATATTACGTTATATTATAAGGTATTTTCAATAATATACTGCATATTACGATATATTATATGGTATTTTCAATGATACACTGCATATTACGTTATATCATAAGGTATTTTCATTGATACACTACAAATTACGATATATTATAAGGTATTTTCAATGATACACTGCATATTACGTTATCTTATAAGGCATTTTCATTGATTCACTACAAATTACCATATATTATAAGGTATTTTCAATGATAAACTACTATATATTATAAGGTATTTTCAATGATAAACTACTATATATTATAAGGTATTTTCAATGATACACTACAAATTACCTTATATTATAAGGTATTTTCAATGATAAACTGCATATTATGATATATTATAAGTTATTTTCAATGATACACTGCATATTACGTTATATTATAATGTATTTTCAATGATAAACTACTATATATTATAACGTATTTTCAATGATACACTGCATATTACGTGATATTATAAGGTGTTTTCAATGTTACACTGCATACTACGTTATATTATAAGGTATTTTCAATGATACACTGCATATTACGTTATATCATAATGTATTTTCAATGATACACTGCATATTACGTTATATTATAAGGTATTTTCATTGATACACTACAAATTACCATATATTATAAGGTATTTTCAATGATACACTGCATATTACGTTATATCATAAGGTATTTTCAATGATACTCTGCATATTACGTTATATTATAAGGTATTTTCAATGGTAAACTACTATATATTACAAGGTATTTTCAATGATACACTGCATATTACGTTATATTATAAGGTATTTTCAATGACACACTGCATATTACGTTATATTATAAGGTATTTTCAATGATATACTGCATATTACGATATATTATATGGTATTTTCAATGATACACTGCATATTACGTTATATCATAAGGTATTTTTATTGATACACTACAAATTACCATATATTATAAGGTATTTTCAATGATAAACTACTATATATCATAAGGTATTTTCAATGATACTCTGCATATTACGTTATATTATAAGGTATTTTCAATGGTAAACTACTATATATTACAAGGTATTTTCAATGATACACTGCATATTACGTTATATTATAAGGTATTTTCATTGATACACTACAAATTACCATATATTATAGGGTATTTTCAATGATTCACTGCAAATTACGTTATATCATAAGGTATTTTCAATGATACTCTGCATATTACGTTATATTATAAGGTATTTTCAAT
Source organism: Lasioglossum lativentre (assembly GCA_916610255.1). NCBI lineage: Eukaryota > Metazoa > Arthropoda > Insecta > Hymenoptera > Halictidae > Lasioglossum > Lasioglossum lativentre. Next base: position 215,295 of record CAKAJI010000169.1, on the reverse strand, counting down.
GGTAAACTACTATATATTACAAGGTATTTTCAATGATACACTGCATATTACGTTATATTATAAGGTATTTTCAATGACACACTGCATATTACGTTATATTATAAGGTATTTTCAATGATATACTGCATATTACGATATATTATAGGGTATTTTCAATGATACACTGCATATTACGTTATATCATAAGGTATTTTTATTGATACACTACAAATTACCATATATTATAAGGTATTTTCAATGATAAACTACTATATATCATAAGGTATTTTCAATGATACTCTGCATATTACGTTATATTATAAGGTATTTTCAATGGTAAACTACTATATATTACAAGGTATTTTCAATGATACACTGCATATTACGTTATATTATAAGGTATTTTCAATGACACACTGCATATTACGTTATATTATAAGGTATTTTCAATAATATACTGCATATTACGATATATTATATGGTATTTTCAATGATACACTTCATATTACGTTATATCATAAGGTATTTTCATTGATACACTACAAATTACGATATATTATAAGGTATTTTCAATGATACACTGTATATTACGTTATATTGTAAGGTAATTTCATTGATACACTACAAATTACCATATATTATAAGGTATTTTCAATGATACACTGCATATTACGTTATATCATAATGTATTTTCAATGATACACTGCATATTACGTTATATTATAAGGTATTTTCATTGATACACTACAAATTACCATATATTATAAGGTATTTTCAATGATACACTGCATATTACGTTATATCATAAGGTATTTTCAATGATACTCTGCATATTACGTTATATTATAAGGTATTTTCAATGGTAAACTACTATATATTACAAGGTATTTTCAATGATACACTGCATATTACGTTATATTATAAGGTATTTTCAATGACACACTGCATATTACGTTATTTTATAAGGTATTTTCAATGATATACTGCATATTACGATATATTATATGGTATTTTCAATGATACACTGCATATTACGTTATATCATAAGGTATTTTTATTGATACACTACAAATTACGATATATTATAAGGTATTTTCAATGATAAACTACTATATATCATAAGGTATATTCAATGATACTCTGCATATTACGTTATATTATAAGGTATTTTCAATGGTAAACTACTATATATTACAAGGTATTTTCAATGATACACTGCATATTACGTTATATTATAAGGTATTTTCAATGACACACTGCATATTACGTTATATTATAAGGTATTTTCAATAATATACTGCATATTACGATATATTATATGGTTTTTTCAATGATACACTGCATATTACGTTATATCATAAGGTATTTTTATTGATACACTACAAATTACGATATATTATAAGGTATTTTCAATGATAAACTACTATATATCATAAGGTATTTTCAATGATACTCTGCATATTACGTTATATTATAAGGTATTTTCAATGGTAAACTACTATATATTACAAGGTATTTTCAATGATACACTGCATATTACGTTATATTATAAGGTATTTTCAATGATACACTGCATATTACGTTATCTTATAAGGCATTTTCATTGATTCACTACAAATTACCATATATTATAAGGTATTTTCATTGATACCCTACAAATTACCATATATTATAAGGTATTTTCAATGATACACTGCATATTGCGTTATATCATAATGTATTTTCAATGATACACTGCATAATACGTTATATTATAAGGTATTTTCATTGATACACTACAAATTACCATATATTATAAGGTATTTTCAATGATACACTGCATAATTCGTTATATCATAAGGTATTAGCAATGATACACTGCATATTACGTTATATTATAAGGTATTTTCAATGATAAACTACTATATATTATAAGGTATTTTCAAGGGTACACTGCATATTACGTTATATTATAAGGTATTTTCATTGATACACTACAAATTACCATATATTATAAGGTATTTTCAATGATACACTGCATAATACGTTATATCATAAGGTATTTTCAATGATACACTGCATATTACGTTATATTATAAGGTATTTTCAATGATACACTGCATATTACGTGATATTATAAGGTGTTTTCAATGTTACACTGCATATTACGTTATATCATAATGTATTTTCAATGATACACTGCATATTACGTTATATTATAAGGTATTTTCAATGATAAACTACTATATATTATAAGGTATTTTCAATGATACACTGCATATTACGTGATATTATAAGGTGTTTTCAATGTTACACTGCATACTACGTTATATTATAAGGTATTTTCAATGATACACTGTATATTACGTTATATCATAATGTATTTTCAATGATACACTGCCTAATACGTTATATTATAAGGTATTTTCAATGATAAACTACTATATATTATAAGGTATTTTCAAGGGTACACTGCATATTACGTTATATTATAAGGTATTTTCATTGATACACTACAAATTACCATATATTATAAGGTATTTTCAATGATACACTGCATAATACGTTATATCATAAGGTATTTTCAATGATACACTGCATATTACGTAATATTATAAGGTATTTTCAATGATACACTGCATATTACGTTATATTATATGGTATTTTCAATTGTAAACTACTATATATCATAAGGTATTTTCAATGATACACTGCATATTACGTTATATTATAAGGTATTTTCAATGACACACTGCATATTACGTTATATTATAAGGTATTTTCAAAGATACACTGCATATTACGTTATATTATAAGATATTTTCAATGATACACTGCATATTACGTTATATCATAATGTATTTTCAATGATACACTGCATAATACGTTATATTATAAGGTATTTTCAATGATAAACTACTATATATTATAAGGTATTTTCAAGCGTACACTGCATATTACGTTATATTATAAGGTATTTTCAATGATACACTGCATATTACGTTATATCATAATGTATTTTCAATGATAAACTGCATAATACGTTATATTATAAGGTATTTTCAATGGTAAACTACTATATATTATAAGGTATTTTCATGGGTACACTGCATATTACGTTATATTATAAGGTATTTTCATTGATACACTACAAATTACCATATATTATAAGGTATTTTCATTGATACCCTACAAATTACCATATATTATAAGGTATTTTCAATGATACACTGCATATTGCGTTATATCATAATGTATTTTCAATGATACACTGCATAATACGTTATATTATAAGGTATTTTCATTGATACCCTACAAATTACCACATATTATAAGGTATTTTCAATGATACACTGCATATTGCGTTATATCATAATGTATTTTCAATGATACACTGCATAATACGTTATATTATAAGGTATTTTCATTGATACACTACTAATTACCATATATTATAAGGTATTTTCAATGATACACTGCATAATTCGTTATATCATAAGGTATTAGCAATGATACACTGCATATTACGTTATATTATAAGGTGTTTTCAATGATACACTGCATATTACGTTATATTATAAGGTATTTTCAATGATACACTGCATAATACGTTATATCATAAGGTATTTTCAATGATACACTGCATATTACGTTATATTATAAGGTATTTTCATTGATACACTACAAATTACCATATATTATAAGGTATTTTCAATGATACACTGCATATTACGCTATATCATAATGTATTTTCAATGATACACTGCATAATACGTTATATTATAAGGTATTTTCAATGATACACTGCATAATACGTTATATCATAAGCTATTTTCAATGATACACTGCATATTACGTTATATTATAAGGTGTTTTCAATGATACACTGGATATTACGTTATATTATAAGGTATTTTCAATGATAAACTACTATATATTATAAGGTATTTTCAATGATACACTGCACATTACGATATATTATATGGTGTTTTCAATGACACACTGCATATTACGTTATATTATAAGGTATTTTCATAGATACACTGCATATTACGTTACATTATAAGGTGTTTTCAATGATACACTGGATATTACGTTATATTATAAGGTATTTTCAATGATAAACTACTATATATTATAAGGTATTTTCAATGATACACTGCACATTACGATATATTATATGGTGTTTTCAATGACACACTGCATATTACGTTATATTATAAGGTATTTTCAATGATAAACTACTATATATTATAAGGTATTTTCAATGATACACTGCATATTACGTGATATTATAAGGTGTTTTCAATGTTACACTGCATATTACGTTATATCATAATGTATTTTCAATGATACACTGCATATTACGTTATATTATAAGGTGTTTTCAATGATACACTGCATATTACGTTATATTATAAGGTATTTTCAATGATAAACTACTATATATTATAAGGTATTTTCAATGACACACTGCATATTACGATATATTATATGGTATTTTCAATGATACACTGCATATTACGTTATATTATAATGTATTTTCAATGATACACTGCATAATACGTTATATTATAAGGTATTTTCAATGATAAACTACTATATATTATAAGGTATTTTCATGGGTACACTGCATATTACGTTATATTATAAGGTATTTTCATTGATACACTACAAATTACCATATATTATAAGGTATTTTCATTGATACCCTACAAATTACCATATATTATAAGGTATTTTCAATGATACACTGCATATTGCGTTATATCATAATGTATGTTCAATGATACACTGCATAATACGTTATATTATAAGGTATTTTCATTGATACCCTACAAATTACCACATATTATAAGGTATTTTCAATGATACACTGCATATTGCGTTATATCATAATGTATTTTCAATGATACACTGCATAATACGTTATATTATAAGGTATTTTCATTGATACACTACAAATTACCATATATTATAAGGTATTTTCAATGATACACTGCATAATTCGTTATATCATAAGGTATTAGCAATGATACACTGCATATTACGTTATATTATAAGGTGTTTTCAATGATACACTGCATATTACGTTATATTATAAGGTATTTTCAATGATACACTGCATAATACGTTATATCATAAGGTATTTTCAATGATACACTGCATATTACGTTATATTATAAGGTATTTTCATTGATACACTACAAATTACCATATATTATAAGGTATTTTCAATGATACACTGCATATTACGCTATATCATAATGTATTTTCAATGATACACTGCATAATACGTTATATTATAAGGTATTTTCAATGATACACTGCATAATACGTTATATCATAAGCTATTTTCAATGATACACTGCATATTACGTTATATTATAAGGTGTTTTCAATGATACACTGGATATTACGTTATATTATAAGGTATTTTCAATGATAAACTACTATATATTATAAGGTATTTTCAATGATACACTGCACATTACGATATATTATATGGTGTTTTCAATGACACACTGCATATTACGTTATATTATAAGGTATTTTCATTGATACACTGCATATTACGTTATATTATAAGGTGTTTTCAATGATACACTCCATATTACGTTATATTATAAGGTATTTTCAATGATAAACTACTATATATTATAAGGTATTTTCAATGATACACTGCACATTACGATATATTATATGGTGTTTTCAATGACACACTGCATATTACGTTATATTATAAGGTATTTTCATTGATACACTACAAATTACCATATATTATAAGGTATTTTCAATGATACACTGCATAATACGTTATATCATAAGGTATTTTCAATGATACACTGCATATTACGTTATATTATAAGGTGTTTTCAATGATACACTGCATATTACGTTATATTATAAGGTATTTTCAATGATAAACTACTATATATTATAAGGTATTTTCAATGATACACTGCATATTACGTGATATTATAAGGTGTTTTCAATGTTACACTGCATATTACGTTATATCATAATGTATTTTCAATGATACACTGCATATTACGTTATATTATAAGGTGTTTTCAATGATACACTGCATATTACGTTATATTATAAGGTATTTTCAATGATAAACTACTATATATTATAAGGTATTTTCAATGATACACTGCATATTACGATATATTATATGGTATTTTCAATGATACACTGCATATTACGTTATATTATAATGTATTTTCAATGATACACTGCATATTACGTTATATTATAAGGTATTTTCAATGATAAACTACTATATATTATAAGGTATTTTCAAGGGTACACTGCATATTACGTTATATTATAAGGTATTTTCATTGATACACTACAAATTACAATATATTATAAGGTATTTTCAATGATACACTGCATAATACGTTATATCATAAGGTACTTTCAATGATACACTGCATATTACGTTATATTATAAGGTTTTTTCAAGGATACACTGCATATTACGTTATATTATAAGGTATTTTCAATGATAAACTACTATATATTATAAGGTATTTTCAATGATACACTGCATATTACGATATATTATATGGTGTTTTCAATGATACACTCCATATTACGTAGTATTATAAGGTATTTTCAAAGATTCACTGCATATTACGTTATATTATATGGTATTTTCAATTGTAAACTACTATATATCATAAGGTATTTTCAATGATACACTGCATATTACGTTATATTATAAGGTATTTTCAATGACACACTGCATATTACGTTATATTATAAGGTATTTTCATTGATACACTACAAATTACCATATATTATAAGGTATTTTCAATGATACACTGCATAATACGTTATATCATAAGGTATTTTCAATGATACACTGCATATTACGTTATATTATAAGGTGTTTTCAATGATACACTGCATATTACGTTATATTATAAGGTATTTTCATTGATACACTACAAATTACCATATATTATAAGGTATCTTCAATGATACACTGCATATTACGTTATATCATAATGTATTTTCAATGATACACTGCATAATACGTTATATTATAAGGTATTTTCAATGATACACTGCATAATACGTTATATCATAAGGTATTTTCAATGATACACTGCATATAACGTTATATTATAAGGTGTTTTCAATGATACACTGCATATTACGTTATATTATAAGGTATTTTCAATGATAAACTACTATATATTATAAGGTATTTTCAATGATACACTGCACATTACGATATATTATATGGTGTTTTCAATGATACACTCCATATTACGTAGTATTATAAGGTATTTTCAATGATACACTGCATATTACGTTATATTATATGGTATTTTCAATTGTAAACTACTATATATCATAAGGTATTTTCAATGATACTGTGCATATTACGTTATATTATAAGGTATTTTCAATGATACACTGCATATTACGTTATATTATAAGGTATTTTCATTGATACACTACAAATTACCATATATCATAAGGTATTTTCAATGATACACTGCATATTACGTTATATCATAAGGTATTTTCAATGATACACTGCATATTACGTTATATTATAAGGTATTTTCAATGATACACTGCATATTACGTTATATTATAAGGTATTTTCAATGATAAACTACTATATATTATAAGGTATTTTCAATGATACATTGCATATTACGTTATATTATAAGGTATTTTCAATGGTAAACTACTATATATTATAAGGTATTTTCAATGATACACTGCATATTACGTGATATTATAAGGTGTTTTCAATGTTACACTGCATATTACGTTATATCATAATGTATTTTCAATGATACACTGTATAATACGTTATATTATAAGGTATTTTCAATGATAAACTACTATATATTATAAGGTATTTTCAATGATACACTGCATATTACGTTATATTATAATGTATTTTCAATGATACACTGCATAATACGTTATATCATAAGGTATTTTCAATGATAAACTACTATATATTATAAGGTATTTTCAAAGGTACACTGCATATTACGTTATATTATAAGGTATTTTCAATGATACACTGTATATTACGTTATATTATAAGATATTTTCATTGATACACTACAAATTACCATAGATTATAAGGTATTTTCAATGATACACTGCATATTACGTTATATTATAAGGTATTTTCAATTGTAAACTACTATATATCATAAGGTATTTTCAATGATACACTGCATATTACGTTATACTAATATATAAGGTATTTTCATTGATACACTACAAATTACCATATATTATAAGGTATTTTCAATGATACACTGCATAATTCGTTATATCATAAGGTATTAGCAATGATACACTGCATATTACGTTATATTATAAGGTGTTTTCAATGATACACTGCATATTACGTTATATTATATGGTATTTTCAATTGTAAACTACTATATATCATAAGGTATTTTCAATGATACACTGCATATTACGTTATATTATAAGGTATTTTCAATGACACACTGCATATTACGTTATATTATAAGGTATTTTCAAAGATACACTGCATATTACGTTATATTATAAGATATTTTCAATGATACACTGCATATTACGTTATATCATAATGTATTTTCAATGATACACTGCATAATACGTTATATTATAAGGTATTTTCAATGATAAACTACTATATATTATAAGGTATTTTCAAGCGTACACTGCATATTACGTTATATTATAAGGTATTTTCATTGATACACTACAAATTACCATATATTATAAGGTATTTTCAATGATACACTGCATATTACGTTATATCATAATGTATTTTCAATGATAAACTGCATAATACGTTATATTATAAGGTATTTTCAATGATAAACTACTATATATTATAAGGTATTTTCATGGGTACACTGCATATTACGTTATATTATAAGGTATTTTCATTGATACACTACAAATTACCATATATTATAAGGTATTTTCATTGATACACTACAAATTACCATATATTATAAGGTATTTTCAATGATACACTGCATATTGCGTTATATCATAATGTATTTTCAATGATACACTGCATAATACGTTATATTATAAGGTATTTTCATTGATACACTACAAATTACCATATATTATAAGGTATTTTCAATGATACACTGCATAATTCGTTATATCATAAGGTATTATCAATGATACACTGCATATTACGTTATATTATAAGGTGTTTTCAATGATACACTGCATATTACGTTATATTATAAGGTATTTTCAATGATACACTGCATAATACGTTATATCATAAGGTATTTTCAATGATACACTGCATATTACGTTATATTATAAGGTATTTTCATTGATACACTACAAATTACCATATATTATAAGGTATTTTCAATGATACACTGCATATTACGCTATATCATAATGTATTTTCAATGATACACTGCATAATACGTTATATTATAAGGTATTTTCAATGATACACTGCATAATACGTTATATCATAAGCTATTTTCAATGATACACTGCATATTACGTTATATTATAAGGTATTTTCAATGATACACTGGATATTACGTTATATTATAAGGTATTTTCAATGATAAACTACTATATATTATAAGGTATTTTCAATGATACACTGCACATTACGATATATTATATGGTGTTTTCAATGACACACTGTATATTACGTTATATTATAAGGTATTTTCATTGATACACTGCATATTACGTTATATTATAAGGTGTTTTCAATGATACACTCCATATTACGTTATATTATAAGGTATTTTCAATGATAAACTACTATATATTATAAGGTATTTTCAATGATACACTGCACATTACGATATATTATATGGTGTTTTCAATGACACACTGCATATTACGTTATATTATAAGGTATTTTCATTGATACACTACAAATTACCATATATTATAAGGTATTTTCAATGATACACTGCATAATACGTTATATCATAAGGTATTTTCAATGATACACTGCATATTACGTTATATTATAAGGTGTTTTCAATGATACACTGCATATTACGTTATATTATAAGGTATTTTCAATGATAAACTACTATATATTATAAGGTATTTTCAATGATACACTGCATATTACGTGATATTATAAGGTGTTTTCAATGTTACACTGCATATTACGTTATATCATAATGTATTTTCAATGATACACTGCATATTACGTTATATTATAAGGTGTTTTCAATGATACACTGCATATTACGTTATATTATAAGGTATTTTCAATGATAAACTACTATATATTATAAGGTATTTTCAATGACACACTGCATATTACGATATATTATATGGTATTTTCAATGATACACTGCATATTACGTTATATTATAATGTATTTTCAATGATAAACTACTATATATTATAAGGTATTTTCAATGATACACTGCATATTACGATATATTATATGGTATTTTCAATGATACACTGCATATTACGTTATATTATAATGTATTTTCAATGATACACTGCATAATACGTTATATTATAAGGTATTTTCAATGATAAACTACTATATATTATAAGGTATTTTCAAGGGTACACTGCATATTACGTTATATTATAAGGTATTTTCATTGATACACTACAAATTACAATATATTATAAGGTATTTTCAATGATACACTGCATAATACGTTATATCATAAGGTACTTTCAATGATACACTGCATATTACGTTATATTATAAGGTTTTTTCAAGGATACACTGCATATTACGTTATATTATAAGGTATTTTCAATGATAAACTACTATATATTATAAGGTATTTTCAATGATACACTGCATATTACGATATATTATATGGTGTTTTCAATGATACACTCCATATTACGTAGTATTATAAGGTATTTTCAAAGATTCACTGCATATTACGTTATATTATATGGTATTTTCAATTGTAAACTACTATATATCATAAGGTATTTTCAATGATACACTGCATATTACGTTATATTATAAGGTATTTTCAATGACACACTGCATATTACGTTATATTATAAGGTATTTTCATTGATACACTACAAATTACCATATATTATAAGGTATTTTCAATGATACACTGCATAATACGTTATATCATAAGGTATTTTCAATGATACACTGCATATTACGTTATATTATAAGGTGTTTTCAATGATACACTGCATATTACGTTATATTATAAGGTATTTTCAATGATAAACTACTATATATTATAAGGTATTTTCAATGATACACTGCATATTACGATATATTATATGGTATTTTCAATGATACACTGCATATTACGTTATATTATAATGTATTTTCAATGATACACTGCATAATACGTTATATTATAAGGTATTTTCAATGATAAACTACTATATATTATAAGGTATTTTCAAGGGTACACTGCATATTACGTTATATTATAAGGTATTTTCATTGATACACTGCATATTACGTTATATTATAAGATATTTTCAATGATACACTGCATATTACGTTATATCATAATGTATTTTCAATGATACACTGCATAATACGTTATATTATAAGGTATTTTCAATGATAAACTACTATATATTATAAGGTATTTTCAAGCGTACACTGCATATTACGTTATATTATAAGGTATTTTCATTGATACACTGCATATTACGTTATATCATAATGTATTTTCAATGATAAACTGCATAATACGTTATATTATAAGGTATTTTCAATGATAAACTACTATATATTATAAGGTATTTTCATGGGTACACTGCATATTACGTTATATTATAAGGTATTTTCATTGATACACTACAAATTACCATATATTATAAGGTATTTTCATTGATACCCTACAAATTACCATATATTATAAGGTATTTTCAATGATACACTGCATATTGCGTTATATCATAATGTATGTTCAATGATACACTGCATAATACGTTATATTATAAGGTATTTTCATTGATACCCTACAAATTACCACATATTATAAGGTATTTTCAATGATACACTGCATATTGCGTTATATCATAATGTATTTTCAATGATACACTGCATAATACGTTATATTATAAGGTATTTTCATTGATACACTACAACTTACCATATATTATAAGGTATTTTCAATGATACACTGCATAATTCGTTATATCATAAGGTATTAGCAATGATACACTGCATATTACGTTATATTATAAGGTGTTTTCAATGATACACTGCATATTACGTTATATTATAAGGTATTTTCAATGATACACTGCATAATACGTTATATCATAAGGTATTTTCAATGATACACTGCATATTACGTTATATTATAAGGTATTTTCATTGATACACTACAAATTACCATATATTATAAGGTATTTTCAATGATACACTGCATATTACGCTATATCATAATGTATTTTCAATGATACACTGCATAATACGTTATATTATAAGGTATTTTCAATGATACACTGCATAATACGTTATATCATAAGCTATTTTCAATGATACACTGCATATTACGTTATATTATAAGGTGTTTTCAATGATACACTGGATATTACGTTATATTATAAGGTATTTTCAATGATAAACTACTATATATTATAAGGTATTTTCAATGATACACTGCACATTACGATATATTATATGGTGTTTTCAATGACACACTGCATATTACGTTATATTATAAGGTATTTTCATTGATACACTGCATATTACGTTATATTATAAGGTGTTTTCAATGATACACTGGATATTACGTTATATTATAAGGTATTTTCAATGATAAACTACTATATATTATAAGGTATTTTCAATGATACACTGCACATTACGATATATTATATGGTGTTTTCAATGACACACTGCATATTACGTTATATTATAAGGTATTTTCATTGATACACTACAAATTACCATATATTATAAGGTATTTTCAATGATACACTGCATAATACGTTATATCATAAGGTATTTTCAATGATACACTGCATATTACGTTATATTATAAGGTGTTTTCAATGATACACTGCATATTACGTTATATTATAAGGTATTTTCAATGATAAACTACTATATATTATAAGGTATTTTCAATGATACACTGCATATTACGTGATATTATAAGGTGTTTTCAATGTTACACTGCATATTACGTTATATCATAATGTATTTTCAATGATACACTGCATATTACGTTATATTATAAGGTGTTTTCAATGATACACTGCATATTACGTTATATTATAAGGTATTTTCAATGATAAACTACTATATATTATAAGGTATTTTCAATGATACACTGCATATTACGATATATTATATGGTATTTTCAATGATACACTGCATATTACGTTATATTATAATGTATTTTCAATGATACACTGCATATTGCGTTATATCATAATGTATTTTCAATGATACACTGCATAATACGTTATATTATAAGGTATTTTCATTGATACACTACAAATTACCATATATTATAAGGTATTTTCAATGATACACTGCATAATTCGTTATATCATAAGGTATTAGCAATGATACACTGCATATTACGTTATATTATAAGGTGTTTTCAATGATACACTGCATATTACGTTATATTATAAGGTATTTTCAATGATACACTGCATAATACGTTATATCATAAGGTATTTTCAATGATACACTGCATATTACGTTATATTATAAGGTATTTTCATTGATACACTACAAATTACCATATATTATAAGGTATTTTCAATGATACACTGCATATTACGCTATATCATAATGTATTTTCAATGATACACTGCATAATACGTTATATTATAAGGTATTTTCAATGATACACTGCATAATACGTTATATCATAAGCTATTTTCAATGATACACTGCATATTACGTTATATTATAAGGTGTTTTCAATGATACACTGGATATTACGTTATATTATAAGGTATTTTCAATGATAAACTACTATATATTATAAGGTATTTTCAATGATACACTGCACATTACGATATATTATATGGTGTTTTCAATGACACACTGCATATTACGTTATATTATAAGGTATTTTCATTGATACACTGCATATTACGTTATATTATAAGGTGTTTTCAATGATACACTGGATATTACGTTATATTATAAGGTATTTTCAATGATAAACTACTATATATTATAAGGTATTTTCAATGATACACTGCACATTACGATATATTATATGGTGTTTTCAATGACACACTGCATATTACGTTATATTATAAGGTATTTTCATTGATACACTACAAATTACCATATATTATAAGGTATTTTCAATGATACACTGCATAATACGTTATATCATAAGGTATTTTCAATGATACACTGCATATTACGTTATATTATAAGGTGTTTTCAATGATACACTGCATATTACGTTATATTATAAGGTATTTTCAATGATAAACTACTATATATTATAAGGTATTTTCAATGATACACTGCATATTACGTGATATTATAAGGTGTTTTCAATGTTACACTGCATATTACGTTATATCATAATGTATTTTCAATGATACACTGCATATTACGTTATATTATAAGGTGTTTTCAATGATACACTGCATATTACGTTATATTATAAGGTATTTTCAATGATAAACTACTATATATTATAAGGTATTTTCAATGATACACTGCATATTACGATATATTATATGGTATTTTCAATGATACACTGCATATTACGTTATATTATAATGTATTTTCAATGATACACTGCATATTACGTTATATTATAAGGTATTTTCAATGATAAACTACTATATATTATAAGGTATTTTCAAGGGTACACTGCATATTACGTTATATTATAAGGTATTTTCATTGATACACTACAAATTACAATATATTATAAGGTATTTTCAATGATACACTGCATAATACGTTATATCATAAGGTACTTTCAATGATACACTGCATATTACGTTATATTATAAGGTTTTTTCAAGGATACACTGCATATTACGTTATATTATAAGGTATTTTCAATGATAAACTACTATATATTATAAGGTATTTTCAATGATACACTGCATATTACGATATATTATATGGTGTTTTCAATGATACACTCCATATTACGTAGTATTATAAGGTATTTTCAAAGATTCACTGCATATTACGTTATATTATATGGTATTTTCAATTGTAAACTACTATATATCATAAGGTATTTTCAATGATACACTGCATATTACGTTATATTATAAGGTATTTTCAATGACACACTGCATATTACGTTATATTATAAGGTATTTTCATTGATACACTACAAATTACCATATATTATAAGGTATTTTCAATGATACACTGCATAATACGTTATATCATAAGGTATTTTCAATGATACACTGCATATTACGTTATATTATAAGGTGTTTTCAATGATACACTGCATATTACGTTATATTATAAGGTATTTTCATTGATACACTACAAATTACCATATATTATAAGGTATCTTCAATGATACACTGCATATTGCGTTATATCATAATGTATTTTCAATGATACACTGCATAATACGTTATATTATAAGGTATTTTCAATGATACACTGCATAATACGTTATATCATAAGGTATTTTCAATGATACACTGCATATAACGTTATATTATAAGGTGTTTTCAATGATACACTGCATATTACGTTATATTATAAGGTATTTTCAATGATAAACTACTATATATTATAAGGTATTTTCAATGATACACTGCACATTACGATATATTATATGGTGTTTTCAATGATACACTCCATATTACGTAGTATTATAAGGTATTTTCAATGATACACTGCATATTACGTTATATTATATGGTATTTTCAATTGTAAACTACTATATATCATAAGGTATTTTCAATGATACTGTGCATATTACGTTATATTATAAGGTATTTTCAATGACACACTGCATATTACGTTATATTATAAGGTATTTTCATTGATACACTACAAATTACCATATATCATAAGGTATTTTCAATGATACACTGCATATTACGTTATATCATAAGGTATTTTCAATGATACACTGCATATTACGTTATATTATAAGGTATTTTCAATGATACACTGCATATTACGTTATATTATAAGGTATTTTCAATGATAAACTACTATATATTATAAGGTATTTTCAATGATACATTGCATATTACGTTATATTATAAGGTATTTTCAATGATAAACTACTATATATTATAAGGTATTTTCAATGATACACTGCATATTACGTGATATTATAAGGTGTTTTCAATGTTACACTGCATATTACGTTATATCATAATGTATTTTCAATGATACACTGTATAATACGTTATATTATAAGGTATTTTCAATGATAAACTACTATATATTATAAGGTATTTTCAATGATACACTGCATATTACGTTATATTATAATGTATTTTCAATGATACACTGCATAATACGTTATATCATAAGGTATTTTCAATGATAAACTACTATATATTATAAGGTATTTTCAATGATACACTGCATATTACGTTATATTATAAGGTATTTTCAATGATACACTGCATATTACGTTATATTATAAGGTATTTTCATTGATACACTACAAATTACCATAGATTATAAGGTATTTTCAATGATACACTGCATATTACGTTATATTATAAGGTATTTTCAATTGTAAACTACTATATATCATAAGGTATTTTCAATGATACACTGCATATTACGTTATACTAATATATAAGGTATTTTCATTGATACACTACAAATTACCATATATTATAAGGTATTTTCAATGATACACTGCATAATTCGTTATATCATAAGGTATTAGCAATGATACACTGCATATTACGTTATATTATAAGGTGTTTTCAATGATACACTGCATATTACGTTATATTATATGGTATTTTCAATTGTAAACTACTATATATCATAAGGTATTTTCAATGATACACTGCATATTACGTTATATTATAAGGTATTTTCAATGATACACTGCATATTACGTTATATTATAAGGTATTTTCAAAGATACACTGCATATTACGTTATATTATAAGATATTTTCAATGATACACTGCATATTACGTTATATCATAATGTATTTTCAATGATACACTGCATAATACGTTATATTATAAGGTATTTTCAATGATAAACTACTATATATTATAAGGTATTTTCAAGCGTACACTGCATATTACGTTATATTATAAGGTATTTTCATTGATACACTACAAATTACCATATATTATAAGGTATTTTCAATGATACACTGCATATTACGTTATATCATAATGTATTTTCAATGATAAACTGCATAATACGTTATATTATAAGGTATTTTCAATGATAAACTACTATATATTATAAGGTATTTTCAAGGGTACACTGCATATTACGTTATATTATAAGGTATTTTCATTGATACACTACAAATTACCATATATTATAAGGTATTTTCATTGATACCCTACAAATTACCATATATTATAAGGTATTTTCAATGATACACTGCATATTGCGTTATATCATAATGTATTTTCAATGATACACTGCATAATACGTTATATTATAAGGTATTTTCATTGATACACTACAAATTACCATATATTATAAGGTATTTTCAATGATACACTGCATAATTCGTTATATCATAAGGTATTAGCAATGATACACTGCATATTACGTTATATTATAAGGTGTTTTCAATGATACACTGCATATTACGTTATATTATAAGGTATTTTCAATGATACACTGCATAATACGTTATATCATAAGGTATTTTCAATGATACACTGCATATTACGTTATATTATAAGGTATTTTCATTGATACACTGCATATTACGTTATATTATAAGGTGTTTTCAATGATACACTGGATATTACGTTATATTATAAGGTATTTTCAATGATAAACTACTATATATTATAAGGTATTTTCAATGATACACTGCACATTACGATATATTATATGGTGTTTTCAATGACACACTGCATATTACGTTATATTATAAGGTATTTTCATTGATACACTACAAATTACCATATATTATAAGGTATTTTCATTGATACACTACAAATTACCATATATTATAAGGTATTTTCAATGATACACTGCATATTACGCTATATCATAATGTATTTTCAATGATACACTGCATAATACGTTATATTATAAGGTATTTTCAATGATACACTGCATAATACGTTATATCATAAGCTATTTTCAATGATACACTGCATATTACGTTATATTATAAGGTGTTTTCAATGATACACTGGATATTACGTTATATTATAAGGTATTTTCAATGATAAACTACTATATATTATAAGGTATTTTCAATGATACACTGCACATTACGATATATTATATGGTGTTTTCAATGACACACTGCATATTACGTTATATTATAAGGTATTTTCATTGATACACTGCATATTACGTTATATTATAAGGTGTTTTCAATGATACACTGGATATTACGTTATATTATAAGGTATTTTCAATGATAAACTACTATATATTATAAGGTATTTTCAATGATACACTGCACATTACGATATATTATATGGTGTTTTCAATGACACACTGCATATTACGTTATATTATAAGGTATTTTCATTGATACACTACAAATTACCATATATTATAAGGTATTTTCAATGATACACTGCATAATACGTTATATCATAAGGTATTTTCAATGATACACTGCATATTACGTTATATTATAAGGTGTTTTCAATGATACACTGCATATTACGTTATATTATAAGGTATTTTCAATGATAAACTACTATATATTATAAGGTATTTTCAATGATACACTGCATATTACGTGATATTATAAGGTGTTTTCAATGTTACACTGCATATTACGTTATATCATAATGTATTTTCAATGATACACTGCATATTACGTTATATTATAAGGTGTTTTCAATGATACACTGCATATTACGTTATATTATAAGGTATTTTCAATGATAAACTACTATATATTATAAGGTATTTTCAATGATACACTGCATATTACGATATATTATATGGTATTTTCAATGATACACTGCATATTACGTTATATTATAATGTATTTTCAATGATACACTGCATAATACGTTATATTATAAGGTATTTTCAATGATAAACTACTATATATTATAAGGTATTTTCAAGGGTACACTGCATATTACGTTATATTATAAGGTATTTTCATTGATACACTACAAATTACAATATATTATAAGGTATTTTCAATGATACACTGCATATTGCGTTATATCATAATGTATTTTCAATGATACACTGCATAATACGTTATATTATAAGGTATTTTCATTGATACACTACAAATTACCATATATTATAAGGTATTTTCAATGATACACTGCATAATTCGTTATATCATAAGGTATTAGCAATGATACACTGCATATTACGTTATATAAGGTGTTTTCAATGATACACTGCATATTACGTTATATTATAAGGTATTTTCAATGATAAACTACTATATATTATAAGGTATTTTCAATGTTACACTGCATAATACTATATATTATAAGGTATTTTCAATGATACACTCTATATTACGTTATATTATAAGGTATTTTCATTGATACCCTACAAATTACCATATATTATAAGGTATTTTCAATGATACACTGCATATTGCGTTATATCATAATGTATTTTCAATGATACACTGCATATTACGTTATATTATAAGGTATTTTCAATGATAAACTGCATATTATGGTATATTATAAGGTATTTTCAATGATACACTGCATATTACGTTATATTAATATATAAGGTATTTTCAATGACACACTGCATATTACGTTATATTATAAGGTATTTTCAATGATAAACTGCATATTATGGTATATTATAAGGTATTTTCAATAATACACTGCATATTACGTTATATTAATATATAAGGTATTTTCAATGACACACTGCATATTACGTTATATTATAAGGTATTTTCAATGATACACTGCATATTACGATATATTATATGGTATTTTCAATGATACACTGCATATTACGTTATATTATAAGGTATTTTCAATGATACACTGCATATTACGTTATATTATAAGGTATTTTCAATGATACACTGCATATTATGATATATTATAAGGTATTTTCAATGATACACTGCTTATTACATTATATTATAAGGTATTTTCAATGATACACTGCATATTACGTTATATTATAAGCTATTTTCAATGATACCCTGCATATTACGTTATATTATAAGGTATTTTCAATGATAAACTACTATATATTATAAGGTATTTTCAATGGTACACTGCATATTACGTTATATTATAAGGTATTTTCAATGATACACTGCATATTACGTTATATTATAAGGTATTTTCAATGATAAACTACTATATATTATAAGGTATTTTCAATGGTACACTGCATATTACGTTATATTATAAGGTATTTTCAATGATAAACTGCATATTATGGTATATTATAAGGTATTTTCAAAGATACACTGCATATTACGTTATATTATAAGGTATTTTCAATGATACACTGCATATTACGTTATATCATAATGTATTTTCAATGATACACTGCATAATACGTTATATTATAAGGTATTTTCAATGATAAACTACTATATATTATAAGGTATTTTCAAAGGTACACTGCATATTACGTTATATTATAAGATATTTTCATTGATACACTACAAATTACCATATATTATAAGGTATTTTCAATGATACACTGCATAATACGTTATATCATAAGGTATTTTCATTGATACACTACAAATTACCATAGATTATAAGGTTGTTCGGCTGCGCCGGATGAACTTTTATGGTAGGGACACCCTCATTGCACACTGGGCCCGGTACGTGACTTATTGTAATTCGGCTACGGCGTTGGGCCTGTCTTCGCCATTTAATTGCCGTCCGTATTCGGGTACCTTCGATTCCGTCCCTACCATAAAACGCTTAAAAATATTCGTTCTTTAGATCCAGCGCAACCGACGAGTGCTGCAGCACATTTGGCTTCCAGATGACAGGAAAATCCCAGGGTTTGGTCACCAAATGTGCGACCTTGGCATACCTCCGTTTTCGGTTCCGTCCACCCCCAAACCGTCTCAAGGTGGGGGTGAATTTGCTAAGGGTAGGAGTAGGGTTACCTTTCCTATAAATAAGGGAACTTTCTGTCCTCCGACACAGTTCATTTGTAAAGTCAAGACCACGCTCATAGACCAGTCATTAACCACCGTATATTTCATATCGATGACATCAATATATCGTTATATCTTGCTAAAACTGTTGAAATATATTTTGTTAAGTTAAATCATCGTGTTTCGTGTCAACATCTTATTAACCCTATCCCTATAAATAGTGATAGGGTCCAACGTGATTCGCGACAACGAATAAATTCGGAACGGAAAGTTACGCCCTCCGTTTGACTTCGAAAAGGTCTAGTCGAGGACGCGTTCGCATAACAAGGTATTTTCAATGTTACACTGCATACTACGTTATATTATAAGGTATTTTCAATGATACACTCTATATTACGTTATATTATAAGGTATTTTCATTGATACCCTACAAATTACCATATATTATAAGGTATTTTCAATGATACACTGCATATTGCGTTATATCATAATGTATTTTCAATGATACACTGCATAATACGTTATATTATAAGGTATTTTCATTGATACACTACAAATTACCATATATTATAAGGTATTTTCAATGATACACTGCATATTACGTTATATCATAATGTATTTTCAATGATACACTGCATAATACGTTATATTATAAGGTATTTTCAATGATACACTGCATAATACGTTATATCATAAGCTATTTTCAATGATACACTGCATATTACGTTATATTATAAGGTGTTTTCAATGATACACTGGATATTACGTTATATTATAAGGTATTTTCAATGATACACTGCATATTACGTTATATCATAATGTATTTTCAATGATACACTGCATATTACGTTATATTATAAGGTATTTTCAATGATAAACTGCATATTATGGTATATTATAAGGTATTTTCAATGATAAACTGCATATTATGGTATATTATAAGGTATTTTCAATGATACACTGCATATTACGTTATATTAATATATAAGGTATTTTCAATGACACACTGCATATTACGTTATATTATAAGGTATTTTCAATGATACACTGCATATTACGTTATATTATAAGGTATTTTCAATGATAAACTACTATATATTATAAGGTATTTTCAATGGTACACTGCATATTACGTTATATTATAAGGTATTTTCAATGATAAACTGCATATTATGGTATATTATAAGGTATTTCCACCGATACACTGCATATTACGTTATATTATAAGGTATTTTCAGAGATACACTGCATATTACGTTATATCATAATGTATTTTCAATGATACACTGCATAATACGTTATATTATAAGGTATTTTCAATGATAAACTACTATATATTATAAGGTATTTTCAAAGGTACACTGCATATTACGTTATCTTATAAGATATTTTCATTGATACACTACAAATTACCATATATTATAAGGTATTTTCAATGATACACTGCATAATACGTTATATCATAAGGTATTTTCATTGATACACTACAAATTACCATAGATTATAAGGTTGTTCGGCTGCGCCGGATGAACTTTTATGGTAGGGACACCCTCATTGCACACTGGGCCCGGTACGTGACTTATTGTAATTCGGCTACGGCGTTGGGCCTGTCTTCGCCATTTAATTGCCGTCCGTATTCGGGTACCTTCGATTCCGTCCCTACCATAAAACGCTTAAAAATATTCGTTCTTTAGATCCAGCGCAACCGACGAGTGCTGCAGCACATTTGGCTTCCAGATGACAGGAAAATCCCAGGGTTTGGTCACCAAATGTGCGACCTTGGCATACCTCCGTTTTCGGTTCCGTCCACCCCCAAACCGTCTCAAGGTGGGGGTGAATTTGCTAAGGGTAGGAGTAGGGTTACCTTTCCTATAAATAAGGGAACTTTCTGTCCTCCGACACAGTTCATTTGTAAAGTCAAGACCACGCTCATAGACCAGTCATTAACCACCGTATATTTCATATCGATGACATCAATATATCGTTATATCTTGCTAAAACTGTTGAAATATATTTTGTTAAGTTAAATCATCGTGTTTCGTGTCAACATCTTATTAACCCTATCCCTATAAATAGTGATAGGGTCCAACGTGATTCGCGACAACGAATAAATTCGGAACGGAAAGTTACGCCCTCCGTTTGACTTCGAAAAGGTCTAGTCGAGGACGCGTTCGCATAACAAGGTATTTTCAATGTTACACTGCATACTACGTTATATTATAAGGTATTTTCAATGATACACTCTATATTACGTTATATTATAAGGTATTTTCATTGATACCCTACAAATTACCATATATTATAAGGTATTTTCAATGATACACTGCATATTGCGTTATATCATAATGTATTTTCAATGATACACTGCATAATACGTTATATTATAAGGTATTTTCATTGATACACTACAAATTACCATATATTATAAGGTATTTTCAATGATACACTGCATATTACGTTATATCATAATGTATTTTCAATGATACACTGCATAATACGTTATATTATAAGGTATTTTCAATGATACACTGCATAATACGTTATATCATAAGCTATTTTCAATGACACACTGCATATTACGTTATATTATAAGGTGTTTTCAATGATACACTGGATATTACGTTATATTATAAGGTATTTTCAATGATACACTGCATATTACGTTATATTATAATGTATTTTCAATGATACACTGCATATTACGTTATATTATAAGGTATTTTCAATGATAAACTGCATATTATGGTATATTATAAGGTATTTTCAATGATAAACTGCATATTATGGTATATTATAAGGTATTTTCAATGATACACTGCATATTACGTTATATTAATATATAAGGTATTTTCAATGACACACTGCATATTACGTTATATTATAAGGTATTTTCAATGATACACTGCATATTACGTTATATTATAAGGTATTTTCAATGATAAACTACTATATATTATAAGGTATTTTCAATGGTACACTGCATATTACGTTATATTATAAGGTATTTTCAATGATAAACTGCATATTATGGTATATTATAAGGTATTTCCAAAGATACACTGCATATTACGTTATATTATAAGGTATTTTCAATGATACACTGCATATTACGTTATATCATAATGTATTTTCAATGATACACTGCATAATACGTTATATTATAAGGTATTTTCAATGATAAACTACTATATATTATAAGGTATTTTCAAAGGTACACTGCATATTACGTTATATTATAAGATATTTTCATTGATACACTACAAATTACCATATATTATAAGGTATTTTCAATGATACACTGCATAATACGTTATATCATAAGGTATTTTCATTGATACACTACAAATTACCATAGATTATAAGGTTGTTCGGCTGCGCCGGATGAACTTTTATGGTAGGGACACCCTCATTGCACACTGGGCCCGGTACGTGACTTATTGTAATTCGGCTACGGCGTTGGGCCTGTCTTCGCCATTTAATTGCCGTCCGTATTCGGGTACCTTCGATTCCGTCCCTACCATAAAACGCTTAAAAATATTCGTTCTTTAGATCCAGCGCAACCGACGAGTGCTGCAGCACATTTGGCTTCCAGATGACAGGAAAATCCCAGGGTTTGGTCGCCAAATGTGCGACCTTGGCATACCTCCGTTTTCGGTTCCGTCCACCCCCAAACCGTCTCAAGGTGGGGGTGAATTTGCTAAGGGTAGGAGTAGGGTTACCTTTCCTATAAATAAGGGAACTTTCTGTCCTCCGACACAGTTCATTTGTAAAGTCAAGACCACGCTCATAGACCAGTCATTAACCACCGTATATTTCATATCGATGACATCAATATATCGTTATATCTTGCTAAAACTGTTGAAATATATTTTGTTAAGTTAAATCATCGTGTTTCGTGTCAACATCTTATTAACCCTATCCCTATAAATAGTGATAGGGTCCAACGTGATTCGCGACAACGAATAAATTCGGAACGGAAAGTTACGCCCTCCGTTTGACTTCGAAAAGGTCTAGTCGAGGACGCGTTCGCATAACAAGGTATTTTCAATGTTACACTGCATACTACGTTATATTATAAGGTATTTTCAATGATACACTCTATATTACGTTATATTATAAGGTATTTTCATTGATACCCTACAAATTACCATATATTATAAGGTATTTTCAATGATACACTGCATATTGCGTTATATCATAATGTATTTTCAATGATACACTGCATAATACGTTATATTATAAGGTATTTTCATTGATACACTACAAATTACCATATATTATAAGGTATTTTCAATGATACACTGCATATTACGCTATATCATAATGTATTTTCAATGATACACTGCATAATACGTTATATTATAAGGTATTTTCAATGATACACTGCATAATACGTTATATCATAAGCTATTTTCAATGATACACTGCATATTACGTTATATTATAAGGTGTTTTCAATGATACACTGGATATTACGTTATATTATAAGGTATTTTCAATGATACACTGCATATTGCGTTATATTATAATGTATTTTCAATGATACACTGCATATTACGTTATATTATAAGGTATTTTCAATGATAAACTGCATATTATGGTATATTATAAGGTATTTTCAATGATAAACTGCATATTATGGTATATTATAAGGTATTTTCAATGATACACTGCATATTACGTTATATTAATATATAAGGTATTTTCAATGACACACTGCATATTACGTTATATTATAAGGTATTTTCAATGATACACTGCATATTACGATATATTATATGGTATTTTCAATGATACACTGCATATTACGTTATATTATAAGGTATTTTCAATGATACACTGCATATTACGTTATATTATAAGGTATTTTCAATGATACACTGCATATTATGATATATTATAAGGTATTTTCAATGATACACTGCTTATTACATTATATTATAAGGTATTTTCAATGATACACTGCATATTACGTTATATTATAAGCTATTTTCAATGATACACTGCATATTACGTTATATTATAAGGTATTTTCAATGATAAACTACTATATATTATAAGGTATTTTCAATGGTACACTGCATATTACGTTATATTATAAGGTATTTTCAATGATACACTGCATATTACGTTATATTATAAGGTATTTTCAATGATAAACTACTATATATTATAAGGTATTTTCAATGGTACACTGCATATTACGTTATATTATAAGGTATTTTCAATGATAAACTGCATATTATGGTATATTATAAGGTATTTTCAATGATACACTGCATATTACGTTATATTATAAGGTATTTTCAATGATACACTGCATATTACGTTATATCATAATGTATTTTCAATGATACACTGCATAATACGTTATATTATAAGGTATTTTCAATGATAAACTACTATATATTATAAGGTATTTTCAAAGGTACACTGCATATTACGTTATATTATAAGGTATTTTCATTGATACACTACAAATTACCATATATTATAAGGTATTTTCAATGATACACTGCATAATACGTTATATCATTAGGTATTTTCATTGATACACTACAAATTACCATATATTATAAGGTATTTTCAATGTTACACTGCATACTACGTTATATTACAAGGTATTTTCAATGATACACTCTACATTACGTTATATTATAAGGTATTTTCATTGATACCCTACAAATTACCATATATTATAAGGTATTTTCAATGATACACTGCATATTGCGTTATATCATAATGTATTTTCAATGATACACTGCATAATACGTTATATTATAAGGTATTTTCATTGATACACTACAAATTACCATATATTATAAGGTATTTTCAATGATACACTGCACATTACGTTATATTATAAGGTATTTTCAATGATACACTGCATAATACGTTATATTATAAGGTATTTTCAATGATAAACTACTATATATTATAAGGTATTTTCAAGGGTACACTGCATATTACATAATATTATAAGGTATTTTCAATGATACACTGTATATTACGTTATATTATAAGATATTTTCATTGATACACTACAAATTACCATAGATTATAAGGTATTTTCAATGATACACTGCATATTACGTTATATTATAAGGTATTTTCAATTGTAAACTACTATA
Organism: Lasioglossum lativentre; assembly: GCA_916610255.1. Taxonomy (NCBI): domain Eukaryota; kingdom Metazoa; phylum Arthropoda; class Insecta; order Hymenoptera; family Halictidae; genus Lasioglossum; species Lasioglossum lativentre. Next base: position 188,003 of record CAKAJI010000169.1, on the reverse strand, counting down.
TATCATAAGGTATTTTAAATGATACACTGCATATTACGTTATATTAATATATAAGGTATTTTCATTGATACACTACAAATTACCATATATTATAAGGTATTTTCAATGATACACTGCATAATTCGTTATATCATAAGGTATTAGCAATGATACACTGCATATTACGTTATATTATAAGGTGATTTCAATGATACACTGCATATTACGTTATATTATAAGGTATTTTCAATGATAAACTACTATATATTATAAGGTATTTTCAATGATACACTGCATATTACGTTATATTATAAGGTATTTTCAATGATACACTGCATACTACGTTATATTATAAAGTATTTTCAATGATACACTCTATATTACGTTATATTATAAGGTATTTTCATTGATACCCTACAAATTACCATATATTATAAGGTATTTTCAATGTTACACTGCATACTACGTTATATTATAAGGTATTTTCAATGATACACTCTATATTACGTTATATTATAAGGTATTTTCATTGATACCCTACAAATTACCATATATTATCAGGTATTTTCAATGATACACTGCATAATTCGTTATATCATAAGGTATTAGCAATGATACACTGCATATTACGTTATATAAGGTGTTTTCAATGATACACTGCATATTACGTTATATTATAAGGTATTTTCAATGATAAACTACTATATATTATAAGGTATTTTCAATGTTACACTGCATACTACTTTATATTATAAGGTATTTTCAATGATACACTCCATATTACGTTATATTATAAGGTATTTTCATTGATACCCTACAAATTACCATATATTATAAGGTATTTTCAATGATACACTGCATATTGCGTTATATCATAATGTATTTTCAATGATACACTGCATATTACGTTATATTATAAGGTATTTTCAATGATAAACTGCATATTATGGTATATTATAAGGTATTTTCAATGATACACTGCATATTACGTTATATTAATATATAAGGTATTTTCAATGACACACTGCATATTACGTTATATTATAAGGTATTTTCAATGATAAACTGCATATTATGATATATTATACGGTATTTTCAATGATACACTGCATATTACGTTATATTATAATGTATTTTCAATGATACACTGCATATTACGTTATATTATAAGGTATTTTCAATGACACACTGCATATTACGTTATATTATAAGGTATTTGCAATGATACACTGCATATTACGATATATTATATGGTATTTTCAATGATACACTGCATATTATGATATATTATAAGGTATTTTCAATGACACACTGCATATTACGTTATATTATAAGGTATTTGCAATGATACACTGCATATTACGATATATTATATGGTATTTTCAATGATACACTGCATATTATGATATATTATAAGGTATTTTCAATGATACACTGCATATTACGTTATATTATAAGGTATTTTCATTGATACACTACAAATTAAAATATATTATAAGGTATTTTCAATGATACACTGCATATTACATTATATTATAAGGTATTTTCAATGATACACTGCATATTACGTTATATAATAAGGTATTTTTATTAATAAACTTCATATTACGATCTATTATAAGGTATTGTCAATGAAACACTGCATATTAAGGCATATTATAACGTATTTTCAATGATACACTGCATATTACGTTATATTGTAAGGTATTTTCAATGATACACTGCATATTACGTTATATTATAAGGTATTTTCAATGATACACTGCATATTACGTTATATTATAAGCTATTTTTATTAATAAACTACATATTACGATATATTATAACGTCTTTTCCATGATAAACTGCATATTACAATATACAGTATAAGGTATTTTCAATGAAAGACGGCATATTACGACATATTATAAGGTATTTTCAATGATTCACTGCATATTACGTTATATTATAATGTATTTCCAATGATACACTGCATTTTACGTTATATTATAAGGTATTTTCAATGATACACTGCATATTACGTTATATTATAAGGTATTTTCAATGATACACTGCATATTACATTATATTATAAGGTATTTACAATGAATCACTGCACATTACTATATATTATAAGATATTTTCAATGATAGACTGCATATTACGTTATATTATAAGATATTTTCATTGATACACTACAAATTACCATATATTATAAGGTATTTTCAATGATACACTGCATATTGCGTTATATCATAATGTATTTTCAATGATACACTGCATATTACGTTATATTATAAGGTATTTTCATTGATACACTACAAATTACCAAATATTATAAGGTATTTTCAATGATACACTGCATATTACGTTATATTATAAGGTATTTTCAATGATAAACTACTATATATTATAAGGTATTTTCAATGTTACACTGCATACTACGTTATATTATAAGGTATTTTCAATGATACACTCTACATTACGTTATATTATAAGGTATTTTCATTGATACCCTACAAATTACCATATATTATAAGGTATTTTCAATGATACACTGCATATTGCGTTATATCATAATGTATTTTCAATGATACACTGCATAATACGTTATATTATAAGGTATTTTCATTGATACACTACAAATTACCATATATTATAAGGTATTTTCAATGATACACTGCATATTACGTTATATTATAAGGTATTTTCAATGATACACTGCATAATACGTTATATTATAAGGTATTTTCAATGATAAACTACTATATATTATAAGGTATTTTCAAGGGTACACTGCATATTACATAATATTATAAGGTATTTTCAATGATACACTGTATATTACGTTATATTATAAGGTATTTTCATTGATACACTACAAATTACCATAGATTATAAGGTATTTTCAATGATACACTGCATATTACGTTATATTATAAGGTATTTTCAATTGTAAACTACTATATATCATAAGGTATTTTAAATGATACACTGCATATTACGTTATATTAATATATAAGGTATTTTCATTGATACACTACAAATTACCATATATTATAAGGTATTTTCAATGATACACTGCATAATTCGTTATATCATAAGGTATTAGCAATGATACACTGCATATTACGTTATATTATAAGGTGTTTTCAATGATACACTGCATATTACGTTATATTATAAGGTATTTTCAATTGTAAACTACTATATATCATAAGGTATTTTCAATGATACACTGCATATTACGTTATATTATAAGCTATTTTTATTAATAAACTACATATTACGATATATTATAACGTCTTTTCCATGATAAACTGCATATTACAATATACAGTATAAGGTATTTTCAATGAAAGACGGCATATTACGACATATTATAAGGTATTTTCAATGATTCACTGCATATTACGTTATATTATAATGTATTTCCAATGATACACTGCATTTTACGTTATATTATAAGGTATTTTCAATGATACACTGCATATTACGTTATATTATAAGGTATTTTCAATGATACACTGCATATTACATTATATTATAAGGTATTTACAATGAATCACTGCACATTACTATATATTATAAGATATTTTCAATGATAGACTGCATATTACGTTATATTATAAGATATTTTCATTGATACACTACAAATTACCATATATTATAAGGTATTTTCAATGATACACTGCATATTACGTTATATCATAATGTATTTTCAATGATACACTGCATAATACGTTATATTATAAGGTATTTTCATTGATACACTACAAATTACCAAATATTATAAGGTATTTTCAATGATACACTGCATATTACGTTATATTATAAGGTATTTTCAATGATAAACTACTATATATTATAAGGTATTTTCAATGTTACACTGCATACTACGTTATATTATAAGGTATTTTCAATGATACACTCTACATTACGTTATATTATAAGGTATTTTCATTGATACCCTACAAATTACCATATATTATAAGGTATTTTCAATGATACACTGCATATTCCGTTATATCATAATGTATTTTCAATGATACACTGCATAATACGTTATATTATAAGGTATTTTCATTGATACACTACAAATTACCATATATTATAAGGTATTTTCAATGATACACTGCATATTACGTTATATTATAAGGTATTTTCAATGATACACTGCATAATACGTTATATTATAAGGTATTTTCAATGATAAACTACTATATATTATAAGGTATTTTCAAGGGTACACTGCATATTACATAATATTATAAGGTATTTTCAATGATACACTGTATATTACGTTATATTATAAGGTATTTTCATTGATACACTACAAATTACCATAGATTATAAGGTATTTTCAATGATACACTGCATATTACGTTATATTATAAGGTATTTTCAATTGTAAACTACTATATATCATAAGGTATTTTAAATGATACACTGCATATTACGTTATATTAATATATAAGGTATTTTCATTGATACACTACAAATTACCATATATTATAAGGTATTTTCAATGATACACTGCATAATTCGTTATATCATAAGGTATTAGCAATGATACACTGCATATTACGTTATATTATAAGGTGTTTTCAATGATACACTGCATATTACGTTATATTATAAGGTATTTTCAATGATAAACTACTATATATTATAAGGTATTTTCAATGATACACTGCATATTACGTTATATTATAAGGTATTTTCAATGTTACACTGCATACTACGTTATATTATAAAGTATTTTCAATGATACACTCTATATTACGTTATATTATAAGGTATTTTCATTGATACACTACAAATTACCATATATTATAAGGTATTTTCAATGTTACACTGCATACTACGTTATATTATAAGGTATTTTCAATGATACACTGTATATTACGTTATATTATAAGGTATTTTCATTGATACCCTACAAATTACCATATATTATCAGGTATTTTCAATGATACACTGCATAATTCGTTATATCATAAGGTATTAGCAATGATACACTGCATATTACGTTATATAAGGTGTTTTCAATGATACACTGCATATTACGTTATATTATAAGGTATTTTCAATGATAAACTACTATATATTATAAGGTATTTTCAATGTTACACTGCATACTACTTTATATTATAAGGTATTTTCAATGATACACTCCATATTACGTTATATTATAAGGTATTTTCATTGATACCCTACAAATTACCATATATTATAAGGTATTTTCAATGATACACTGCATATTGCGTTATATCATAATGTATTTTCAATGATACACTGCATATTACGTTATATTATAAGGTATTTTCAATGATAAACTGCATATTATGGTATATTATAAGGTATTTTCAATGATACAGTGCATATTACGTTATATTAATATATAAGGTATTTTCAATGACACACTGCATATTACGTTATATTATAAGGTATTTTCAATGATAAACTGCATATTATGATATATTATACGGTATTTTCAATGATACACTGCATATTACGTTATATTATAATGTATTTTCAATGATACACTGCATATTACGTTATATTATAAGGTATTTTCAATGACACACTGCATATTACGTTATATTATAAGGTATTTGCAATGATACACTGCATATTACGATATATTATATGGTATTTTCAATGATACACTGCATATTATGATATATTATAAGGTATTTTCAATGACACACTGCATATTACGATATATTATATGGTATTTTCAATGATACACTGCATATTACGTTATATTATAAGGTATTTTCAATGATACACTGCATATTACGTTATATTATAAGGTATTTTCAATGATACACTGCATATTACGATATATTATATGGTATTTTCAATGATACACTGCATATTATGATATATTATAAGGTATTTTCAATGATACACTGCTTATTACATTATATTATAAGGTATTTTCAATGGTACACTGCATATTACGTTATATTATAAGGTATTTTCAATGATAAACTGCATTTGATGGTATATTATAAGGTATTTTCAATGATACAATGCATATTACGTTATATTAACATATAAGGTATTTTAAATGACACACTGCATATTACGTTATATTATAAGGTATTTTCAATTGTAAACTACTATATATCATAAGGTATTTTCACTGATACACTGCATATTACGTTATATTATAAGGTATTTTCAATGACACACTGCATATTACGTTATATTATAAGGTATTTGCAATGATACACTGCATATTACGATATATTATATGGTATTTTCAACGATACACTGCATATTATGATATTTTATAAGGTATTTTCAATGATACACTGCATATTACGTTATATTTTAAGGTATTTTCAATGATAAACTGCATATTATGATATATTATACGGTATTTTCAATGATACACTGCATATTACGTTATATTATAATGTATTTTCAATGATACACTGCATATTACGTTATATTATAAGGTATTTTCAATGACACACTGCATATTACGTTATATTATAAGGTATTTGCAATGATACACTGCATATTACGATATATTATATGGTATTTTCAATGATACACTGCATATTATGATATATTATAAGGTATTTTCAATGACACACTGCATATTACGTTATATTATAAGGTATTTGCAATGATACACTGCATATTACGATATATTATATGGTATTTTCAATGATACACTGCATATTATGATATATTATAAGGTATTTTCAATGATACACTGCATATTACGTTATATTATAAGGTATTTTCATTGATACACTACAAATTAAAATATATTATAAGGTATTTTCAATGATACACTGCAAATTACATTATATTATAAGGTATTTTCAATGATACACTGCATATTACGTTATATAATAAGGTATTTTTATTAATAAACTTCATATTACGATCTATTATAAGGTATTGTCAATGAAACACTGCATATTAAGGCATATTATAACGTATTTTCAATGATACACTGCATATTACGTTATATTGTAAGGTATTTTCAATGATACACTGCATATTACGTTATATTATAAGGTATTTTCAATGATACACTGCATATTACGTTATATTATAAGCTATTTTTATTAATAAACTACATATTACGATATATTATAACGTCTTTTCCATGATAAACTGCATATTACAATATACAGTATAAGGTATTTTCAATGAAAGACGGCATATTACGACATATTATAAGGTATTTTCAATGATTCACTGCATATTACGTTATATTATAATGTATTTCCAATGATACACTGCATTTTACGTTATATTATAAGGTATTTTCAATGATAAACTACTATATATTATAAGGTATTTTCAATGATACACTGCATATTACGTTATATTATAAGGTATTTTCAATGATACACTGCATAATACGTTATATTATAAGGTATTTTCAATGATACACTGCATATTACGATATATTATATGGTATTTTCAACGATACACTGCATATTATGATATTTTATAAGGTATTTTCAATGATACACTGCATATTACGTTATATTTTAAGGTATTTTCAATGATAAACTGCATATTATGATATATTATACGGTATTTTCAATGACACACTGCATATTACGTTATATTATAAGGTATTTGCAATGATACACTGCATATTACGATATATTATATGGTATTTTCAATGATACACTGCATATTATGATATATTATAAGGTATTTTCAATGACACACTGCATATTACGATATATTATATGGTATTTTCAATGATACACTGCATATTACGTTATATTATAAGGTATTTTCAATGATACACTGCATATTACGTTATATTATAAGGTATTTTCAATGATACACTGCATATTACGATATATTATATGGTATTTTCAATGATACACTGCATATTACGTTATATTATAAGGTATTTTCAATGATACACTGCATATTACGTTATATTATAAGGTATTTTCAATGATACACTGCATATTATGATATATTATAAGGTATTTTCAATGATACACTGCTTATTACATTATATTATAAGGTATTTTCAATGGTACACTGCATATTACGTTATATTATAAGGTATTTTCAATGATAAACTGCATTTGATGGTATATTATAAGGTATTTTCAATGATACAATGCATATTACGTTATATTAACATATAAGGTATTTTAAATGACACACTGCATATTACGTTATATTATAAGGTATTTTCAATTGTAAACTACTATATATCATAAGGTATTTTCACTGATACACTGCATATTACGTTATATTATAAGGTATTTTCAATGACACACTGCATATTACGTTATATTATAAGGTATTTGCAATGATACACTGCATATTACGATATATTATATGGTATTTTCAACGATACACTGCATATTATGATATTTTATAAGGTATTTTCAATGATACACTGCATATTACGTTATATTTTAAGGTATTTTCAATGATAAACTGCATATTATGATATATTATACGGTATTTTCAATGATACACTGCATATTACGTTATATTATAATGTATTTTCAATGATACACTGCATATTACGTTATATTATAAGGTATTTTCAATGACACACTGCATATTACGTTATATTATAAGGTATTTTCAATGATACACTGCATATTACGATATATTATATGGTATTTTCAATGATACACTGCATATTATGATATATTATAAGGTATTTTCAATGACACACTGCATATTACGTTATATTATAAGGTATTTGCAATGATACACTGCATATTACGATATATTATATGGTATTTTCAATGATACACTGCATATTATGATATATTATAAGGTATTTTCAATGATACACTGCATATTACGTTATATTATAAGGTATTTTCATTGATAAACTACAAATTAAAATATATTATAATGTATTTTCAATGATACACTGCATATTACATTATATTATAAGGTATTTTCAATGATACACTGCATATTACGTTATATAATAAGGTATTTTTATTAATAAACTTCATATTACGATCTATTATAAGGTATTGTCAATGAAACACTGCATATTAAGGCATATTATAACGTATTTTCAATGATACACTGCATATTACGTTATATTGTAAGGTATTTTCAATGATACACTGCATATTACGTTATATTATAAGGTATTTTCAATGATACACTGCATATTACGTTATATTATAAGCTATTTTTATTAATAAACTACATATTACGATATATTATAACGTCTTTTCCATGATAAACTGCATATTACAATATACAGTATAAGGTATTTTCAATGAAAGACGGCATATTACGACATATTATAAGGTATTTTCAATGATTCACTGCATATTACGTTATATTATAATGTATTTCCAATTAGCATATTACGTTATATTATAAGGTATTTTCAATGATACACTGCATATTACGATATATTATAAGGTATTTTCAATGATACACTGCATATTACATTATATTATAAGGTATTTTCAATGAATCACTGCACATTACTATATATTATAAGATATTTTCAATGATAGACTGCATATTACGTTATATTATAAGATATTTTCATTGATACACTACAAATTACCATATATTATAAGGTATTTTCAATGATACACTGCATATTGCGTTATATCATAATGTATTTTCAATGATACACTGCATAATACGTTATATTATAAGGTATTTTCATTGATACACTACAAATTACCAAATATTATAAGGTATTTTCAATGATACACTGCATATTACGTTATATTATAAGGTATTTTCAATGATAAACTACTATATATTATAAGGTATTTTCAATGATACACTGCATAATACTTTATATTATAAGGTATTTTCAATGATACACTCTATATTACGTTATATTATAAGGTATTTTCATTGATACCCTACAAATTACCATATATTATAAGGTATTTTCAATGATACACTGCATATTACGTTATATCATAATGTATTTTCAATGATACACTGCATATTACGTTATATTATAAGGTATTTTCAATGATAAACTGCATATTATGGTATATTATAAGGTATTTTCAATGATACACTGCATATTACGTTATATTAATATATAAGGTATTTTCAATGACACACTGCATATTACGTTATATTATAAGGTATTTTCAATGATAAACTGCATATTATGGTATATTATAAGGTATTTTCAATGATACACTGCATATTACGTTATATTAATATATAAGGTATTTTCAATGACACACTGCATATTACGTTATATTATAAGGTATTTTCAATGATACACTGCATATTACGATATATTATATGGTATTTTCAATGATACACTGCATATTACGTTATATTATAAGGTATTTTCAATGATACACTGCATATTACGATATATTATATGGTATTTTCAATGATACACTGCATATTACGTTATATTATAAGGTATTTTCAATGATACACTGCATATTACGTTATATTATAAGGTATTTTCAATGATACACTGCATATTATGATATATTATAAGGTATTTTCAATGATACACTGCTTATTACATTATATTATAAGGTATTTTCAATGATACACTGCATATTACGTTATATTATAAGCTATTTTCAATGATACACTGCATATTACGTTATATTATAAGGTATTTTCAATGATAAACTACTATATATTATAAGGTATTTTCAATGGTACACTGCATATTACGTTATATTATAAGGTATTTTCCATGATAAACTGCATATTACAATATACAGTATAAGGTATTTTCAATGAAAGACGGCATATTACGACATATTATAAGGTATTTTCAATGATTCACTGCATATTACGTTATATTATAATGTATTTCCAATGATACACTGCATTTTACGTTATATTATAAGGTATTTTCAATGATACACTGCATATTACGTTATATTATAAGGTATTTTCAATGATACACTGCATATTACATTATATTATAAGGTATTTACAATGAATCACTGCACATTACTATATATTATAAGATATTTTCAATGATAGACTGCATATTACGTTATATTATAAGATATTTTCATTGATACACTACAAATTACCATATATTATAAGGTATTTTCAATGATACACTGCATATTCCGTTATATCATAAGGTATTTTCAATGATTCACTGCATAATACGTTATATTATAAGGTATTTTCATTGATACACTACAACTTACTTATAAGGTATTTTCAATAATACACTGCATATTACGTTATATTATAAGGTATTTTCAATGATAAACTACTATATATTATAAGGTATTTTCAATGTTACACTGCATACTACGTTATATTATAAGGTATTTTCAATGATACACTCTACATTACGTTATATTATAAGGTATTTTCATTGATACCCTACAAATTACCATATATTATAAGGTATTTTCAATGATACACTGCATATTGCGTTATATCATAATGTATTTTCAATGATACACTGCATAATACGTTATATTATAAGGTATTTTCATTGATACACTACAAATTACCATATATTATAAGGTATTTTCAATGATAGACTGCATATTACGTTATATTATAAGGTATTTTCAATGATACACTGCATAATACGTTATATTATAAGGTATTTTCAATGATAAACTACTATATATTATAAGGTATTTTCAAGGGTACACTGCATATTACATAATATTATAAGGTATTTTCAATGATACACTGTATATTACGTTATATTATAAGGTATTTTCATTGATACACTACAAATTACCATAGATTATAAGGTATTTTCAATGATACACTGCATATTACGTTATATTATAAGGTATTTTCAATTGTAAACTACTATATATCATAAGGTATTTTAAATGATACACTGCATATTACGTTATATTAATATATAAGGTATTTTCATTGATACACTACAAATTACCATATATTATAAGGTATTTTCAATGATACACTGCATAATTCGTTATATCATAAGGTATTAGCAATGATACACTGCATATTACGTTATATTATAAGGTGTTTTCAATGATACACTGCATATTACGTTATATTATAAGGTATTTTCAATGATAAACTACTATATATTATAAGGTATTTTCAATGATACACTGCATATTACGTTATATTATAAGGTATTTTCAATGTTACACTGCATACTACGTTATATTATAAAGTATTTTCAATGATACACTCTATATTACGTTATATTATAAGGTATTTTCATTGATACACTACAAATTACCATATATTATAAGGTATTTTCAATGTTACACTGCATACTACGTTATATTATAAGGTATTTTCAATGATACACTCTATATTACGTTATATTATAAGGTATTTTCATTGATACCCTACAAATTACCATATATTATCAGGTATTTTCAATGATACACTGCATAATTCGTTATATCATAAGGTATTAGCAATGATACACTGCATATTACGTTATATAAGGTGTTTTCAATGATACACTGCATATTACGTTATATTATAAGGTATTTTCAATGATAAACTACTATATATTATAAGGTATTTTCAATGTTACACTGCATACTACTTTATATTATAAGGTATTTTCAATGATACACTCCATATTACGTTATATTATAAGGTATTTTCATTGATACCCTACAAATTACCATATATTATAAGGTATTTTCAATGATACACTGCATATTGCGTTATATCATAATGTATTTTCAATGATACACTGCATATTACGTTATATTATAAGGTATTTTCAATGATAAACTGCATATTATGGTATATTATAAGGTATTTTCAATGATACACTGCATATTACGTTATATTAATATATAAGGTATTTTCAATGACACACTGCATATTACGTTATATTATAAGGTATTTTCAATGATAAACTGCATATTATGATATATTATACGGTATTTTCAATGATACACTGCATATTACGTTATATTATAATGTATTTTCAATGATACACTGCATATTACGTTATATTATAAGGTATTTTCAATGACACACTGCATATTACGTTATATTATAAGGTATTTGCAATGATACACTGCATATTACGATATATTATATGGTATTTTCAATGATACACTGCATATTATGATATATTATAAGGTATTTTCAATGACACACTGCATATTACGATATATTATATGGTATTTTCAATGATACACTGCATATTACGTTATATTATAAGGTATTTTCAATGATACACTGCATATTACGTTATATTATAAGGTATTTTCAATGATACACTGCATATTACGATATATTATATGGTATTTTCAATGATACACTGCATATTACGTTATATTATAAGGTATTTTCAATGATACACTGCATATTACGTTATATTATAAGGTATTTTCAATGATACACTGCATATTATGATATATTATAAGGTATTTTCAATGATACACTGCTTATTACATTATATTATAAGGTATTTTCAATGGTACACTGCATATTACGTTATATTATAAGGTATTTTCAATGATAAACTGCATTTGATGGTATATTATAAGGTATTTTCAATGATACAATGCATATTACGTTATATTAACATATAAGGTATTTTAAATGACACACTGCATATTACGTTATATTATAAGGTATTTTCAATTGTAAACTACTATATATCATAAGGTATTTTCACTGATACACTGCATATTACGTTATATTATAAGGTATTTTCAATGACACACTGCATATTACGTTATATTATAAGGTATTTGCAATGATACACTGCATATTACGATATATTATATGGTATTTTCAACGATACACTGCATATTATGATATTTTATAAGGTATTTTCAATGATACACTGCATATTACGTTATATTTTAAGGTATTTTCAATGATAAACTGCATATTATGATATATTATACGGTATTTTCAATGATACACTGCATATTACGTTATATTATAATGTATTTTCAATGATACACTGCATATTACGTTATATTATAAGGTATTTTCAATGACACACTGCATATTACGTTATATTATAAGGTATTTGCAATGATACACTGCATATTACGATATATTATATGGTATTTTCAATGATACACTGCATATTATGATATATTATAAGGTATTTTCAATGACACACTGCATATTACGTTATATTATAAGGTATTTGCAATGATACACTGCATATTACGATATATTATATGGTATTTTCAATGATACACTGCATATTATGATATATTATAAGGTATTTTCAATGATACACTGCATATTACGTTATATTATAAGGTATTTTCATTGATACACTACAAATTAAAATATATTATAAGGTATTTTCAATGATACACTGCATATTACATTATATTATAAGGTATTTTCAATGATACACTGCATATTACGTTATATAATAAGGTATTTTTATTAATAAACTTCATATTACGATCTATTATAAGGTATTGTCAATGAAACACTGCATATTAAGGCATATTATAACGTATTTTCAATGATACACTGCATATTACGTTATATTGTAAGGTATTTTCAATGATACACTGCATATTACGTTATATTATAAGGTATTTTCAATGATACACTGCATATTACGTTATATTATAAGCTATTTTTATTAATAAACTACATATTACGATATATTATAACGTCTTTTCCATGATAAACTGCATATTACAATATACAGTATAAGGTATTTTCAATGAAAGACGGCATATTACGACATATTATAAGGTATTTTCAATGATTCACTGCATATTACGTTATATTATAATGTATTTCCAATGATACACTGCATTTTACGTTATATTATAAGGTATTTTCAATGATACACTGCATATTACGTTATATTATAAGGTATTTTCAATGATACACTGCATATTACATTATATTATAAGGTATTTACAATGAATCACTGCACATTACTATATATTATAAGATATTTTCAATGATAGACTGCATATTACGTTATATTATAAGATATTTTCATTGATACACTACAAATTACCATATATTATAAGGTATTTTCAATGATACACTGCATATTCCGTTATATCATAAGGTATTTTCAATGATTCACTGCATAATACGTTATATTATAAGGTATTTTCATTGATACACTACAACTTACTTATAAGGTATTTTCAATAATACACTGCATATTACGTTATATTATAAGGTATTTTCAATGATAAACTACTATATATTATAAGGTATTTTCAATGTTACACTGCATACTACGTTATATTATAAGGTATTTTCAATGATACACTCTACATTACGTTATATTATAAGGTATTTTCATTGATACACTACAAATTACCATATATTATAAGGTATTTTCAATGATACACTGCATATTGCGTTATATCATAATGTATTTTCAATGATACACTGCATAATACGTTATATTATAAGGTATTTTCATTGATACACTACAAATTACCATATATTATAAGGTATTTTCAATGATAGACTGCATATTACGTTATATTATAAGGTATTTTCAATGATACACTGCATATTACGTTATATTATAAGGTATTTTCAATGATAAACTACTATATATTATAAGGTATTTTCAAGGGTACACTGCATATTACATAATATTATAAGGTATTTTCAATGATACACTGTATATTACGTTATATTATAAGGTATTTTCATTGATACACTACAAATTACCATAGATTATAAGGTATTTTCAATGATACACTGCATATTACGTTATATTATAAGGTATTTTCAATTGTAAACTACTATATATCATAAGGTATTTTAAATGATACACTGCATATTACGTTATATTAATATATAAGGTATTTTCATTGATACACTACAAATTACCATATATTATAAGGTATTTTCAATGATACACTGCATAATTCGTTATATCATAAGGTATTAGCAATGATACACTGCATATTACGTTATATTATAAGGTGTTTTCAATGATACACTGCATATTACGTTATATTATAAGGTATTTTCAATGATAAACTACTATATATTATAAGGTATTTTCAATGATACACTGCATATTACGTTATATTATAAGGTATTTTCAATGTTACACTGCATACTACGTTATATTATAAAGTATTTTCAATGATACACTCTATATTACGTTATATTATAAGGTATTTTCATTAATACACTACAAATTACCATATATTATAAGGTATTTTCAATGTTACACTGCATACTACGTTATATTATAAGGTATTTTCAATGATACACTGTATATTACGTTATATTATAAGGTATTTTCATTGACACACTACAAATTACCATATATTATCAGGTATTTTCAATGATACACTGCATAATTCGTTATATCATAAGGTATTAGCAATGATACACTGCATATTACGTTATATAAGGTGTTTTCAATGATACACTGCATATTACGTTATATTATAAGGTATTTTCAATGATAAACTACTATATATTATAAGGTATTTTCAATGTTACACTGCATACTACTTTATATTATAAGGTATTTTCAATGATACACTCCATATTACGTTATATTATAAGGTATTTTCATTGATACACTACAAATTACCATATATTATAAGGTATTTTCAATGATACACTGCATATTACGTTATATCATAATGTATTTTCAATGATACACTGCATATTACGTTATATTATAAGGTATTTTCAATGATAAACTGCATATTATGGTATATTATAAGGTATTTTCAATGATACACTGCATATTACGTTATATTAATATATAAGGTATTTTCAATGACACACTGCATATTACGTTATATTATAAGGTATTTTCAATGATAAACTGCATATTATGATATATTATACGGTATTTTCAATGATACACTGCATATTACGTTATATTATAAGGTATTTTCAATGATACACTGCATATTACGTTATATTATAAGGTATTTTCAATGACACACTGCATATTACGTTATATTATAAGGTATTTGCAATGATACACTGCATATTACGATATATTATATGGTATTTTCAATGATACACTGCATATTATGATATATTATAAGGTATTTTCAATGACACACTGCATATTACGATATATTATATGGTATTTTCAATGATACACTGCATATTACGTTATATTATAAGGTATTTTCAATGATACACTGCATATTACGTTATATTATAAGGTATTTTCAATGATACACTGCATATTACGATATATTATATGGTATTTTCAATGATACACTGCATATTACGTTATATTATAAGGTATTTTCAATGATACACTGCATATTACGTTATATTATAAGGTATTTTCAATGATACACTGCATATTATGATATATTATAAGGTATTTTCAATGATACACTGCTTATTACATTATATTATAAGGTATTTTCAATGGTACACTGCATATTACGTTATATTATAAGGTATTTTCAATGATAAACTGCATTTGATGGTATATTATAAGGTATTTTCAATGATACAATGCATATTACGTTATATTAACATATAAGGTATTTTAAATGACACACTGCATATTACGTTATATTATAAGGTATTTTCAATTGTAAACTACTATATATCATAAGGTATTTTCAATGATACACTGCATATTACGTTATATTATAAGGTATTTTCAATGACACACTGCATATTACGTTATATTATAAGGTATTTGCAATGATACACTGCATATTACGATATATTATATGGTATTTTCAACGATACACTGCATATTATGATATTTTATAAGGTATTTTCAATGATACACTGCATATTACGTTATATTTTAAGGTATTTTCAATGATAAACTGCATATTATGATATATTATACGGTATTTTCAATGATACACTGCATATTACGTTATATTATAATGTATTTTCAATGATACACTGCATATTACGTTATATTATAAGGTATTTTCAATGACACACTGCATATTACGTTATATTATAAGGTATTTGCAATGATACACTGCATATTACGATATATTATATGGTATTTTCAATGATACACTGCATATTACGATATATTATAAGGTATTTTCAATGACACACTGCATATTACGTTATATTATAAGGTATTTGCAATGATACACTGCATATTACGATATATTATATGGTATTTTCAATGATACACTGCATATTATGATATATTATAAGGTATTTTCAATGATACACTGCATATTACGTTATATTATAAGGTATTTTCATTGATACACTACAAATTAAAATATATTATAAGGTATTTTCAATGATACACTGCATATTACATTATATTATAAGGTATTTTCAATGATACACTGCATATTACGTTATATAATAAGGTATTTTTATTAATAAACTTCATATTACGATCTATTATAAGGTATTGTCAATGAAACACTGCATATTAAGGCATATTATCACGTATTTTCAATGATACACTGCATATTACGTTATATTGTAAGGTATTTTCAATGATACACTGCATATTACGTTATATTATAAGGTATTTTCAATGATACACTGCATATTACGTTATATTATAAGCTATTTTTATTAATAAACTACATATTACGATATATTATAACGTCTTTTCCATGATAAACTGCATATTACAATATACAGTATAAGGTATTTTCAATGAAAGACGGCATATTACGACATATTATAAGGTATTTTCAATGATTCACTGCATATTACGTTATATTATAATGTATTTCCAATGATACACTGCATTTTACGTTATATTATAAGGTATTTTCAATGATACACTGCATATTACGTTATATTATAAGGTATTTTCAATGATACACTGCATATTACATTATATTATAAGGTATTTACAATGAATCACTGCACATTACTATATATTATAAGATATTTTCAATGATAGACTGCATATTACGTTATATTATAAGATATTTTCATTGATAAACTACAAATTACCATATATTATAAGGTATTTTCAATGATACACTGCATATTGCGTTATATCATAATGTATTTTCAATGATACACTGCATAATACGTTATATTATAAGGTATTTTCATTGATACACTACAAATTACCAAATATTATAAGGTATTTTCAATGATACACTGCATATTACGTTATATTATAAGGTATTTTCAATGATAAACTACTATATATTATAAGGTATTTTCAATGTTACACTGCATAATACTTTATATTATAAGGTATTTTCAATGATACACTCTATATTACGTTATATTATAAGGTATTTTCATTGATACCCTACAAATTACCATATATTATAAGGTATTTTCAATGATACACTGCATATTACGTTATATCATAATGTATTTTCAATGATACACTGCATATTACGTTATATTATAAGGTATTTTCAATGATAAACTGCATATTATGGTATATTATAAGGTATTTTCAATGATACACTGCATATTACGTTATATTAATATATAAGGTATTTTCAATGACACACTGCATATTACGTTATATTATAACGTATTTTCAATGATAAACTGCATATTATGGTATATTATAAGGTATTTTCAATGATACACTGCATATTACGTTATATTAATATATAAGGTATTTTCAATGACACACTGCATATTACGTTATATTATAAGGTATTTTCAATGATACACTGCATATTACGATATATTATATGGTATTTTCAATGATACACTGCATATTACGTTATATTATAAGGTATTTTCAATGATACACTGCATATTACGATATATTATATGGTATTTTCAATGATACACTGCATATTACGTTATATTATAAGGTATTTTCAATGATACACTGCATATTACGTTATATTATAAGGTATTTTCAATGATACACTGCATATTACGTTATATTATAAGCTATTTTCAATGATACACTGCATATTACGTTATATTATAAGGTATTTTCAATGATAAACTACTATATATTATAAGGTATTTTCAATGGTACACTGCATATTACGTTATATTATAAGGTATTTTCAATGATACACTGCATATTACGTTATATTATAAGGTATTTTCAATGATAAACTGCTATATATTATAAGGTATTTTCAATGATACACTGCATATTACGTTATATTATAAGGTATTTTCAATGATACACTGCATATTACGATATATTATATGGTATTTTCAATGATACACTGCATATTACGTTATATTATAAGGTATTTTCAATGATACACTGCATATTACGTTATATTATAAGGTATTTTCAATGATACACTGCATATTATGATATATTATAAGGTATTTTCAATGATACACTGCTTATTACATTATATTATAAGGTATTTTCAATGATACACTGCATATTACGTTATATTATAAGCTATTTTCAATGATACACTGCATATTACGTTATATTATAAGGTATTTTCAATGATAAACTACTATATATTATAAGGTATTTTCAATGGTACACTGCATATTACGTTATATTATAAGGTATTTTCAATGATACACTGCATATTACGTTATATTATAAGGTATTTTCAATGATAAACTGCTATATATTATAAGGTATTTTCAATGATACACTGCATATTACGTTATATTATAAGGTATTTTCAATGATACACTGCATATTACGATATATTATATGGTATTTTCAATGATACACTGCATATTACGTTATATTATAAGGTATTTTCAATGATACACTGCATATTACGTTATATTATAAGGTATTTTCAATGATACACTGCATATTATGATATATTATAAGGTATTTTCAATGATACACTGCTTATTACATTATATTATAAGGTATTTTCAATGATACACTGCATATTACGTTATATTATAAGCTATTTTCAATGATACACTGCATATTACGTTATATTATAAGGTATTTTCAATGATAAACTACTATATATTATAAGGTATTTTCAATGGTACACTGCATATTACGTTATATTATAAGGTATTTTCAATGGTACACTGCATATTACGTTATATTATAAGGTATTTTCAATGATAAACTGCATATTATGGTATATTATAAGGTATTTTCAATGATACACTGCATAATTCGTTATATCATAAGGTATTAGCAATGATACACTGCATATTACGTTATATTATAAGGTGTTTTCAATGATACACTGCATATTACGTTATATTATAAGGTATTTTCAATGATAAACTACTATATATTATAAGGTATTTTCAATGATACATTGCATATTACGTTATATTATAAGGTATTTTCAATGATAAACTACTATATATTATAAGGTATTTTCAATGATACACTGCATATTACGTGATATTATAAGGTGTTTTCAATGTTACACTGCATATTACGTTATATCATAATGTATTTTCAATGATACACTGCATAATACGTTATATTATAAGGTATTTTCAATGATAAACTACTATATATTATAAGGTATTTTCAATGATACACTGCATATTACGTTATATTATAAGGTATTTTCAATGATACACTGCATAATACGTTATATTATAAGGTATTTTCAATGATAAACTACTATATATTATAAGGTATTTTCAAGGGTACACTGCATATTACATAATATTATAAGGTATTTTCAATGATACACTGTATATTACGTTATATTATAAGATATTTTCATTGATACACTACAAATTACCATAGAGTATAAGGTATTTTCAATGATACACTGCATATTACGTTATATTATAAGGTATTTTCAATTGTAAACTACTATATATCATAAGGTATTTTAAATGATACACTGCATATTACGTTATATTAATATATAAGGTATTTTCATTGATACACTACAAATTACCATATATTATAAGGTATTTTCAATGATACACTGCATAATTCGTTATATCATAAGGTATTAGCAATGATACACTGCATATTACGTTATAACGGATTCCTTTATTTCGATCGACAATGTTGAATAATTCAAATTGATGTTATTGGCGCAACGGGTACGATCATTAATTACAAATTAAGCAATTTTGCAAATTGTTACATCAACTAGTTTTCGACGTTTCGGTCTGAAATTTAGACCATCTTCAAGAAAATTTAATGTAATTGCGTCTGTGAACAATTAATGTTATCATTTAAACATCAGCAGGTTTATAAGCCCGATGTAGGAACAGAAAACTAAAGAGAAAAAGAATGACCAAGAATTTAGTGTATAAAACTCACTTGCTTAAATACAAATTTTCAAAATATAATTTTAAGTGTTGTTAAAACCATGTTGGTTCCATGCCAGTGACAGGTGAACTAAGTAAGGAACGAAGTTACACATCTTACTAGTGAATAAGAGAGAGAGAGAGCACAGATCAATCTATTGGTCAATCGATTGGCCAATCCATAATAGGCGGCAATTATGAACTTTATGAACCGTTTAACACAGCATAGTTGTTAAGATACCAAAACAAAATGTGTTGGTAATAAGATAATTGACATTCGATTTGCTTTTGTTATAATTCATAGGATCTATTTGTTGGAAGAAATTGATTCATCATAAAACATTACCGATTCAGTAATGTCGCGTAGTATTCATGTAAATTAGGTGTTTCATACCTAAGGTTTACGCTTCGATGTTTAATCATGTGAATCGTTTCCAATAAAATCCTACGGTGTAAATTTGTTTCTTTATCAACAATTTTAATATTTTCATAATCAAAAGCATGATCAAATTCCAACGAATGTCGCGTCAAAGCAGTATGTTGTGCTGGTGGTTAAAAGATGTTATGTTTGTGTTCTCTGATTCTATTATCCAAATGTCTACCTGTTTGTCCAATGTAAGATTGGTTACAACCTTTGCAAGGTATTGAATAAACCACATTACAAGTTTTTAAAAAAGGTACTTTATCTTTGATTTTAGGAAGTAAATCTTTAAGATAATGTGGTATCTTATAGATCGTGTGCATACCAACTTTCCTAAAAATTCTTTTTATGTCATTAGAAATGCCCTCAACGTACGGGATGACTACTGTGTTTTTTCTATTAATTGGGCCCGTTTTTGAAATTCTCTGTTCTTTTTCTTTTTGTACAGACCAAGGATGGTAAATTTCAACGACTCGTTTCTTGATAATATCAGAAACAAGTGTATCAGGGTAACCGTTACGTTTTAAAGCATTAATAACTAAAGACAGATTGTCAGACCGAAATTCTGGATCTGCTAAGAGAATTGCACGATCAATCAGGCCTTTTATTAGTCCTATTTTATGTTGTATAGGGTGGTAAGAGTAGTAATTAACATATCTACAGGACCAACTCGACTTGTGGAACCAATTAGTTTTAAATTTGTTCTCTGTCCTTATTACAGAGGTGTCAAGAAAACTTAACCTTGAATTAACTTCAACTTCATGAGTGAATTGAAGTCTGGGATGAAAACCATTGAAAGTGTCCAACAATATCTGCAACTGTTCAGGCTTAACACAAGTGAAAATATCATCAACATATCTTTTATAATAGAATAATTGAAACGGTAGTTTAGAAATAGAAACATTTTCTAATTCCTCCATTACCAGATTTGCAATGACAGGTGAAATGGGAGAACCCATTGCAGTACCAAAAATCTGTTTGTAGTAGACATCATTAAAACTGAAAACGTTAGATTCCAATATAAATTTAACCGCAAGTAAAAATTCATTACAATTTATAGTGGTGTATTCTTTTATCTCATCCCAACGCTTTTCCAAAACCTGTAAAGCTAGATCAATAGGAATATTAGTAAATAGCGCAGTCACATCTAGGGAAACTAATCTAATGGATTCATCAGGAATCACCTTATTCCTAATTTCCTTGACAAAGGTCCAACTGTCAACAGTATGATAACTTGTTTTTCCTACTACATTGGATAAAATGTTAGTAAAGAACTTAGATAGTTTATAGGTGGGCCCACCTATTGATGAAACTATAATACGCCAAGATAGGTTTTGTTTGTGAGTTTTAGGTAACGCATAAGCTTTGGGTATGAGAGCGTTATAAGTTTTCAGTCTTTTTCCAGTACTAGCATCAATTTGGTCTTTTTTGACTAATTCTGTAATGATCGAATTGGCTTTTCTTTCAAACGTACTGGTGTATTGAAATCTACTAACAATGTAAGTGTCTGTATCATTTAACATGTTTAAAACTTCCCTGTTATATGTTTCTTTATCGACTAGCACAGTTGTATTGCCTTTATCAGACTTCAGCAATATCAGATTATCATTATTTTCTAAGAATTGTTTTACGTCTTTTATATCGGATTTTGACAACAATTTATTATGTATATTGTATGGATGTGTAGTGAAATTTAATATTTTATTTATCAATCTAATTCTGGTTTGAGATTGTATATTATTATGATCTGTGACTTTCGTTAGACCTGTTTCAATAGCTGCAATGAATTGAGGAGATGAAATGTATTTTTTTGAGACATCAAGTGCATGTTTGGGTCCCAATTTTAGTACATTTTTCACATTGTCAGGAACATCTATGTTAGTTAAATTTTTGAACCATAAATTGTTGTTAACATCCAAAAGACTATTCTTATTATTGTTATCTGTGCTACAAACATTTATTAGGTTTTGTTGACGTTCTCTATTATTTTGTAATATTTTATTGAATTTACTAATACCTCTTAATTTAGTTACTTTGAAAAGCCTTCCAAGTTTTAAATTTTCAAACTTAAAAAACTTTTCAAATATTGATGCTGGAAAAATGAACAATATTATTTCATTTAATTCTGACAATCTGTTTAATAATGTTCTATGCAAATAATGTGTGTCAGTAATTGCAATGTTTAGTAATTTTCTCATGTATCTTTTCTGTAAATTCAATAACTTATTACAAGACACAGTAGACGTGATAAGCAAGTTAAATTTGTTAACGACTTTGTTACGTATAAAATTTGGAAACACATTATAAGATCTACATTTTAAAAGAAATAATTTTCGATTACTTATCTTTGTAATAGCTGAACTGGTGCGAGACCATTGTTTAAGAACCTTCACACTTTCAAGGCCGAATTCTCTTGTCACCGACGCATAAAAACTTGTGTATGTTGTGATTGTTTCGCCTTCCATAATAACGGATTCCTTTATTTCGATCGACAATGTTGAATAATTCAAATTGATGTTATTGGCGCAACGGGTACGATCATTAATTACAAATTAAGCAATTTTGCAAATTGTTACATCAACTAGTTTTCGACGTTTCGGTCTGAAATTTAGACCATCTTCAAGAAAATTTAATGTAATTGCGTCTGTGAACAATTAATGTTATCATTTAAACATCAGCAGGTTTATAAGCCCGATGTAGGAACAGAAAACTAAAGAGAAAAAGAATGACCAAGAATTTAGTGTATAAAACTCACTTGCTTAAATACAAATTTTCAAAATATAATTTTAAGTGTTGTTAAAACCATGTTGGTTCCATGCCAGTGACAGGTGAACTAAGTAAGGAACGAAGTTACACATCTTACTAGTGAATAAGAGAGAGAGAGAGCACAGATCAATCTATTGGTCAATCGATTGGCCAATCCATAATAGGCGGCAATTATGAACTTTATGAACCGTTTAACACAGCATAGTTGTTAAGATACCAAAACAAAATGTGTTGGTAATAAGATAATTGACATTCGATTTGCTTTTGTTATAATTCATAGGATCTATTTGTTGGAAGAAATTGATTCATCATAAAACATTACCGATTCAGTAATGTCGCGTAGTATTCATGTAAATTAGGTGTTTCATACCTAAGGTTTACGCTTCGATGTTTAATCATGTGAATCGTTTCCAATAAAATCCTACGGTGTAAATTTGTTTCTTTATCAACAATTTTAATATTTTCATAATCAAAAGCATGATCAAATTCCAACGAATGTCGCGTCAAAGCAGTATGTTGTGCTGGTGGTAAAAAGATGTTATGTTTGTGTTCTCTGATTCTATTATCCAAATGTCTACCTGTTTGTCCAATGTAAGATTGGTTACAACCTTTGCAAGGTATTGAATAAACCACATTACAAGTTTTTAAAAAAGGTACTTTATCTTTGATTTTAGGAAGTAAATCTTTAAGATAATGTGGTATCTTATAGATCGTGTGCATACCAACTTTCCTAAAAATTCTTTTTATGTCATTAGAAATGCCCTCAACGTACGGGATGACTACTGTGTTTTTTCTATTAATTGGGCCCGTTTTTGAAATTCTCTGTTCTTTTTCTTTTTGTACAGACCAAGGATGGTAAATTTCAACGACTCGTTTCTTGATAATATCAGAAACAAGTGTATCAGGGTAACCGTTACGTTTTAAAGCATTAATAACTAAAGACAGATTGTCAGACCGAAATTCTGGATCTGCTAAGAGAATTGCACGATCAATCAGGCCTTTTATTAGTCCTATTTTATGTTGTATAGGGTGGTAAGAGTAGTAATTAACATATCTACAGGACCAACTCGACTTGTGGAACCAATTAGTTTTAAATTTGTTCTCTGTCCTTATTACAGAGGTGTCAAGAAAACTTAACCTTGAATTAACTTCAACTTCATGAGTGAATTGAAGTCTGGGATGAAAACCATTGAAAGTGTCCAACAATATCTGCAACTGTTCAGGCTTAACACAAGTGAAAATATCATCAACATATCTTTTATAATAGAATAATTGAAACGGTAGTTTAGAAATAGAAACATTTTCTAATTCCTCCATTACCAGATTTGCAATGACAGGTGAAACGGGAGAACCCATTGCAGTACCAAAAATCTGTTTGTAGTAGACATCATTAAAACTGAAAACGTTAGATTCCAATATAAATTTAACCGCAAGTAAAAATTCATTACAATTTATAGTGGTGTATTCTTTTATCTCATCCCAACGCTTTTCCAAAACCTGTAAAGCTAGATCAATAGGAATATTAGTAAATAGCGCAGTCACATCTAGGGAAACTAATCTAATGGATTCATCAGGAATCACCTTATTCCTAATTTCCTTGACAAAGGTCCAACTGTCAACAGTATGATAACTTGTTTTTCCTACTACATTGGATAAAATGTTAGTAAAGAACTTAGATAGTTTATAGGTGGGCCCACCTATTGATGAAACTATAATACGCCAAGATAGGTTTTGTTTGTGAGTTTTAGGTAACGCATAAGCTTTGGGTATGAGAGCGTTATAAGTTTTCAGTCTTTTTCCAGTACTAGCATCAATTTGGTCTTTTTTGACTAATTCTGTAATGATCGAATTGGCTTTTCTTTCAAACGTACTGGTGTATTGAAATCTACTAACAATGTAAGTGTCTGTATCATTTAACATGTTTAAAACTTCCCTGTTATATGTTTCTTTATCGACTAGCACAGTTGTATTGCCTTTATCAGACTTCAGCAATATCAGATTATCATTATTTTCTAAGAATTGTTTTACGTCTTTTATATCGGATTTTGACAACAATTTATTATGTATATTGTATGGATGTGTAGTGAAATTTAATATTTTATTTATCAATCTAATTCTGGTTTGAGATTGTATATTATTATGATCTGTGACTTTCGTTAGACCTGTTTCAATAGCTGCAATGAATTGAGGAGATGAAATGTATTTTTTTGAGACATCAAGTGCATGTTTGGGTCCCAATTTTAGTACATTTTTCACATTGTCAGGAACATCTATGTTAGTTAAATTTTTGAACCATAAATTGTTGTTAACATCCAAAAGACTATTCTTATTATTGTTATCTGTGCTACAAACATTTATTAGGTTTTGTTGACGTTCTCTATTATTTTGTAATATTTTATTGAATTTACTAATACCTCTTAATTTAGTTACTTTGAAAAGCCTTCCAAGTTTTAAATTTTCAAACTTAAAAAACTTTTCAAATATTGATGCTGGAAAAATGAACAATATTATTTCATTTAATTCTGACAATCTGTTTAATAATGTTCTATGCAAATAATGTGTGTCAGTAATTGCAATGTTTAGTAATTTTCTCATGTATCTTTTCTGTAAATTCAATAACTTATTACAAGACACAGTAGACGTGATAAGCAAGTTAAATTTGTTAACGACTTTGTTACGTATTTTCAATTTCTTCCAACAAATAGATCCTATGAATTATAACAAAAGCAAATCGAATGTCAATTATCTTATTACCAACACATTTTGTTTTGGTATCTTAACAACTATGCTGTGTTAAACGGTTCATAAAGTTCATAATTGCCGCCTATTATGGATTGGCCAATCGATTGACCAATAGATTGATCTGTGCTCTCTCTCTCTCTTATTCACTAGTAAGATGTGTAACTTCGTTCCTTACTTAGTTCACCTGTCACTGGCATGGAACCAACATGGTTTTAACAACACTTAAAATTATATTTTGAAAATTTGTATTTAAGCAAGTGAGTTTTATACACTAAATTCTTGGTCATTCTTTTTCTCTTTAGTTTTCTGTTCCTACATCGGGCTTATAAACCTGCTGATGTTTAAATGATAACATTAATTGTTCACAGACGCAATTACATTAAATTTTCTTGAAGATGGTCTAAATTTCAGACCGAAACGTCGAAAACTAGTTGATGTAACAATTTGCAAAATTGCTTAATTTGTAATTAATGATCGTACCCGTTGCGCCAATAACATCAATTTGAATTATATTACGTTATATTATAAGGTGTTTTCAATGATACACTGCATATTACGTTATATTATAAGGTATTTTCAATGATAAACTACTATATATTATAAGGTATTTTCAATGATACACTGCATATTACGTTATATTATAAGGTATTTTCAATGTTACACTGCATACTACGTTATATTATAAGGTATTTTCAATGATACACTCTATATTACGTTATATTATAAGGTATTTTCATTGATACCCTACAAATTACCATATATTATAAGGTATTTTCAATGTTACACTGCATACTACGTTATATTATAAGGTATTTTCAATGATACACTGTATATTACGTTATATTATAAGGTATTTTCATTGATACCCTACAAATTACCATATATTATAAGGTATTTTCAATGATACACTGCATATTGCGTTATATCATAATGTATTTTCAATGATACACTGCATAATACGTTATATTATAAGGTATTTTCATTGATACACTACAAATTACCATATATTATAAGGTATTTTCAATGATACACTGCATATTACGTTATATTATAAGGTATTTTCAATGATAAACTACTATATATTATAAGGTATTTTCAATGTTACACTGCATACTACTTTATATTATAAGGTATTTTCAATGATACACTCCATATTACGTTATATTATAAGGTATTTTCATTGATACCCTACAAATTACCATATATTATAAGGTATTTTCAATGATACACTGCATATTGCGTTATATCATAATGTATTTTCAATGATACACTGCATATTACGTTATATTATAAGGTATTTTCAATGATAAACTGCATATTATGGTATATTATAAGGTATTTTCAATGATACACTGCATATTACGT
Organism: Lasioglossum lativentre; assembly: GCA_916610255.1. Lineage (NCBI taxonomy): Eukaryota > Metazoa > Arthropoda > Insecta > Hymenoptera > Halictidae > Lasioglossum > Lasioglossum lativentre. Next base: position 158,698 of record CAKAJI010000169.1, on the reverse strand, counting down.
TATATTAATATATAAGGTATTTTCAATGACACACTGCATATTACGTTATATTATAAGGTATTTTCAATGATAAACTGCATATTATGGTATATTATAAGGTATTTTCAATGATACACTGCATATTACGTTATATTAATATATAAGGTATTTTCAATGACACACTGCATATTACGTTATATTATAAGGTATTTTCAATGATACACTGCATATTACGATATATTATATGGTATTTTCAATGATACACTGCATATTACGTTATATTATAAGGTATTTTCAATGATACACTGCATATTACGATATATTATATGGTATTTTCAATGATACACTGCATATTACGTTATATTATAAGGTATTTTCAATGATACACTGCATATTACGTTATATTATATGGTATTTTCAATGATAAACTACTATATATTATAAGGTATTTTCAATGGTACACTGCATATTACGTTATATTATAAGGTATTTTCAATGATAAACTGCATATTATGGTATATTATAAGGTATTTTCAAAGATACACTGCATATTACGTTATATTATAAGGTATTTTCAATGATACACTGCATATTACGTTATATCATAATGTATTTTCAATGATACACTGCATAATACGTTATATTATAAGGTATTTTCAATGATAAACTACTATATATTATAAGGTATTTTCAAAGGTACACTGCATATTACGTTATATTATAAGGTATTTTCATTGATACACTACAAATTACCATATATTATAAGGTATTTTCAATGATACACTGCATAATACGTTATATCATAAGGTATTTTCATTGATACACTACAAATTACCATAGATTATAAGGTATTTTCAATGTTACACTGCATACTACGTTATATTATAAGGTATTTTCAATGATACACTCTACATTACGTTATATTATAAGGTATTTTCATTGATACCCTACAAATTACCATATATTATAAGGTATTTTCAATGATACACTGCATATTGCGTTATATCATAATGTATTTTCAATGATACACTGCATAATACGTTATATTATAAGGTATTTTCATTGATACACTACAAATTACCATATATTATAAGGTATTTTCAATGATACACTGCATAATTCGTTATATCATAAGGTATTAGCAATGATACACTGCATATTACGTTATATTATAAGGTGTTTTCAATGATACACTGCATATTACGTTATATTATAAGGTATTTTCAATGATAAACTACTATATATTATAAGGTATTTTCAATGATACATTGCATATTACGTTATATTATAAGGTATTTTCAATGATAAACTACTATATATTATAAGGTATTTTCAATGATACACTGCATATTACGTGATATTATAAGGTGTTTTCAATGTTACACTGCATATTACGTTATATCATAATGTATTTTCAATGATACACTGCATAATACGTTATATTATAAGGTATTTTCAATGATAAACTACTATATATTATAAGGTATTTTCAATGATACACTGCATATTACGTTATATTATAAGGTATTTTCAATGTTACACTGCATACTACGTTATATTATAAGGTATTTTCAATGATACACTCTATATTACGTTATATTATAAGGTATTTTCATTGATACCCTACAAATTACCATATATTATAAGGTATTTTCAATGTTACACTGCATACTACGTTATATTATAAGGTATTTTCAATGATACACTCTATATTACGTTATATTATAAGGTATTTTCATTGATACCCTACAAATTACCATATATTATAAGGTATTTTCAATGATACACTGCATATTGCGTTATATCATAATGTATTTTCAATGATACACTGCATAATACGTTATATTATAAGGTATTTTCATTGATACACTACAAATTACCATATATTATAAGGTATTTTCAATGATACACTGCATATTACGTTATATTATAAGGTATTTTCAATGATAAACTACTATATATTATAAGGTATTTTCAAAGGTACACTGCATATTACGTTATATTATAAGGTATTTTCATTGATACACTACAAATTACCATATATTATAAGGTATTTCCAATGATACACTGCATAATACGTTATATCATAAGGTATTTTCATTGATACACTACAAATTACCATAGATTATAAGGTATTTTCAATGTTACACTGCATACTACGTTATATTATAAGGTATTTTCAATGATACACTCTACATTACGTTATATTATAAGGTATTTTCATTGATACCCTACAAATTACCATATATTATAAGGTATTTTCAATGATACACTGCATATTGCGTTATATCATAATGTATTTTCAATGATACACTGCATAATACGTTATATTATAAGGTATTTTCATTGATACACTACAAATTACCATATATTATAAGGTATTTTCAATGATACACTGCATAATTCGTTATATCATAAGGTATTAGCAATGATACACTGCATATTACGTTATATTATAAGGTGTTTTCAATGATACACTGCATATTACGTTATATTATAAGGTATTTTCAATGATAAACTACTATATATTATAAGGTATTTTCAATGATACATTGCATATTACGTTATATTATAAGGTATTTTCAATGATAAACTACTATATATTATAAGGTATTTTCAATGATACACTGCATATTACGTTATATTATAAGGTATTTTCAATGATACACTGCATAATACGTTATATTATAAGGTATTTTCAATGATAAACTACTATATATTATAAGGTATTTTCAAGGGTACACTGCATATTACATAATATTATAAGGTATTTTCAATGATACACTGCATATTACGTTATATTATAAGATATTTTCATTGATACACTACAAATTACCATAGAGTATAAGGTATTTTCAATGATACACTGCATATTACGTTATATTATAAGGTATTTTCAATTGTAAACTACTATATATCATAAGGTATTTTAAATGATACACTGCATATTACGTTATATTAATATATAAGGTATTTTCATTGATACACTACAAATTACCATATATTATAAGGTATTTTCAATGATACACTGCATAATTCGTTATATCATAAGGTATTAGCAATGATACACTGCATATTACGTTATATTATAAGGTGTTTTCAATGATACACTGCATATTACGTTATATTATAAGGTATTTTCAATGATAAACTACTTTATATTATAAGGTATTTTCAATGATACACTCCATATTACGTTATATTATAAGGTATTTTCATTGATACCCTACAAATTACCATATATTATAAGGTATTTTCAATGATACACTGCATATTGCGTTATATCATAATGTATTTTCAATGATACACTGCATATTACGTTATATTATAAGGTATTTTCAATGATAAACTGCATATTATGGTATATTATAAGGTATTTTCAATGATACACTGCATATTACGTTATATTAATATATAAGGTATTTTCAATGACACACTGCATATTATGGTATATTATAAGGTATTTTCAATGATACACTGCATATTACGTTATATTAATATATAAGGTATTTTCAATGACACACTGCATATTACGTTATATTATAAGGTATTTTCAATGATACACTGCATATTACGATATATTATATGGTATTTTCAATGATACACTGCATATTACGTTATATTATAAGGTATTTTCAATGATACACTGCATATTACGTTATATTATAAGGTATTTTCAATGATACACTGCAAATTATGATATATTATAAGGTATTTTCAATGATACACTGCTTATTACATTATATTATAAGGTATTTTCAATGATACACTGCATATTACGTTATATTATAAGCTATTTTCAATGATACACTGCATATTACGTTATATTATAAGGTATTTTCAATGATAAACTACTATATATTATAAGGTATTTTCAATGGTACACTGCATATTACGTTATATTATAAGGTATTTTCAATGATACACTGCATATTACGTTATATTATAAGGTATTTTCAATGATAAACTACTATATATTATAAGGTATTTTCAATGATACACTGCATATTACGTTATATTATAAGGTATTTTCAATGATACACTGCATATTACGATATATTATATGGTATTTTCAATGATACACTTCATATTACGTTATATTATAAGGTATTTTCAATGATACACTGCATATTACGTTATATTATAAGGTATTTTCAATGATACACTGCATATTATGATATATTATAAGGTATTTTCAATGATACACTGCTTATTACATTATATTATAAGGTATTTTCAATGATACACTGCATATTACGTTATATTATAAGCTATTTTCAATGATACTCTGCATATTACGTTATATTATAAGGTATTTTCAATGATAAACTACTATATATTATAAGGTATTTTCAATGGTACACTGCATATTACGTTATATTATAAGGTATTTTCAATGATACACTGCATATTACGTTATATTATATGGTATTTTCAATGATAAACTACTATATATTATAAGGTATTTTCAATGGTACACTGCATATTACGTTATATTATAAGGTATTTTCAATGATAAACTGCATATTATGGTATATTATAAGGTATTTTCAAAGATACACTGCATATTACGTTATATTATAAGGTATTTTCAATGATACACTGCATATTACGTTATATCATAATGTATTTTCAATGATACACTGCATAATACGTTATATTATAAGGTATTTTCAATGATAAACTACTATATATTATAAGGTATTTTCAAAGGTACACTGCATATTACGTTATATTATAAGGTATTTTCATTGATACACTACAAATTACCATATATTATAAGGTATTTTCAATGATACACTGCATAATACGTTATATCATAAGGTATTTTCATTGATACACTACAAATTACCATAGATTATAAGGTATTTTCAATGTTACACTGCATACTACGTTATATTATAAGGTATTTTCAATGATACACTCTACATTACGTTATATTATTAGGTATTTTCATTGATACCCTACAAATTACCATATATTATAAGGTATTTTCAATGATACACTGCATATTGCGTTATATCATAATGTATTTTCAATGATACACTGCATAATACGTTATATTATAAGGTATTTTCATTGATACACTACAAATTACCATATATTATAAGGTATTTTCAATGATACACTGCATAATTCGTTATATCATAAGGTATTAGCAATGATACACTGCATATTACGTTATATTATAAGGTGTTTTCAATGATACACTGCATATTACGTTATATTATAAGGTATTTTCAATGATAAACTACTATATATTATAAGGTATTTTCAATGTTACACTGCATACTACGTTATATTATAAGGTATTTTCAATGATACACTCTATATTACGTTATATTATAAGGTATTTTCATTGATACCCTACAAATTACCATATATTATAAGGTATTTTCAATGATACACTGCATATTGCGTTATATCATAATGTATTTTCAATGATACACTGCATAATACGTTATATTATAAGGTATTTTCATTGATACACTACAAATTACCATATATTATAAGGTATTTTCAATGATACACTCCCTATTACGTTATATTATAAGGTATTTTCATTGATACCCTACAAATTACCATATATTATAAGGTATTTTCAATGATACACTGCATATTGCGTTATATCATAATGTATTTTCAATGATACACTGCATATTACGTTATATTATAAGGTATTTTCAATGATAAACTGCATATTATGGTATATTATAAGGTATTTTCAATGATACACTGCATATTACGTTATATTAATATATAAGGTATTTTCAATGACACACTGCATATTACGTTATATTATAAGGTATTTTCAATGATAAACTGCATATTATGGTATATTATAAGGTATTTTCAATGATACACTGCATATTACGTTATATTAATATATAAGGTATTTTCAATGACACACTGCATATTACGATATATTATATGGTATTTTAAATGACACACTGCATATTATGGTATATTATAAGGTATTTTCAATTGTAAACTACTATATATCATAAGGTATTTTCACTGATACACTGCATATTACGTTATATTATAAGGTATTTTCAATGACACACTGCATATTACGTTATATTATAAGGTATTTGCAATGATACACTGCATATTACGATATATTATATGGTATTTTCAACGATACACTGCATATTATGATATTTTAGTAGGTATTTTCAATGATACACTGCATATTACGTTATATTTTAAGGTATTTTCAATGATAAACTGCATATTACGTTATATTATAAGGTATTTGCAATGATACACTGCATATTACGATATATTATATGGTATTTTCAATGATACACTGCATATTATGATATATTATAAGGTATTTTCAATGACACACTGCATATTACGTTATATTATAAGGTATTTGCAATGATACACTGCATATTACGATATATTATATGGTATTTTCAATGATAAACTGCATATTATGATATATTATAAGGTATTTTCAATGATACACTGCATATTACGTTATATTATAAGGTATTTTCATTGATACACTACAAATTAAAATATATTATAAGGTATTTTCAATGATACACTGCATATTACATTATATTATAAGGTATTTTCAATGATACACTGCATATTACGTTATATTATAAGGTATTTTCAATGATACACTGCATATTACGTTATATAATAAGGTATTTTTATTAATAAACTTCATATTACGATCTATTATAAGGTATTGTCAATGAAACACTGCATATTAAGGCATATTATAAGGTATTTTCAATGATACACTGCATATTACGTTATATTGTAAGGTATTTTCAATGATACACTGCATATTACGTTATATTATAAGGTATTTTCAATGATACACTGCATATTACGTTATATTATAAGCTATTTTTATTAATAAACTACATATTACGATATATTATAACGTCTTTTCCATGATAAACTGCATATTACAATATATAGTATAAGGTATTTTCAATGAAAGACGGCATATTACGACATATTATAAGGTATTTTCAATGATTCACTGCATATTACGTTATATTATAATGTATTTCCAATGATACACTGCATTTTACGTTATATTATAAGGTATTTTCAATGATACACTGCATATTACGTTATATTATAAGGTATTTTCAATGATACACTGCATATTACATTATATTATAAGGTATTTACAATGAATCACTGCACATTACTATATATTATAAGATATTTTCAATGATAGACTGCATATTACGTTATATTATAAGATATTTTCATTGATACACTACAAATTACCATAGATTATAAGGTATTTTCACTGATACACTGCATATTACGTTATATTATAAGGTATTTTCAATGATACACTGCATATTACATTATATTATAAGGTATTTTCAACGATACACAGCATATTACGTTATATTATAAAGTATTTTCAATGATACACAGCATATTACACTATATTATAAGGTATTTTCAATGATACACTGCATATTACGATATATTATATGGTAAGTTCAATGATACACTGCATATTATGATATATTATAAGGTATTTTCAATGATACACTGCATATTACGTTATATTATAAGGTATTTTCAATGACACACTGCATATTACGTTATATTATAAGCTATTTTCAATGATACACTGCATATTACGTTATATTATAAGGTATTTTCAATTGTAAACTACTATATATCATAAGGTATTTTCAATGATACACTGCATATTACGTTATATTATAAGGTATTTTCAATGACACACTGCATATTACGTTATATTATAAGGTATTTTCAATGATAAACTGCATATTATGATATATTATAAGGTATTTTCAATGATACACTGCATATTACGTTATATTATAAGATATTTTCAATGATACACTGCATATTACGTTATATTATTAGGTATTTTCAATGATAAACTACTATATATTATAAGGTATTTTCAATGATACACTGCATATTACGTTATATTATAAGGTATTTTCAATGATACACTGCATATTAAGTTATACTATAAGGTATTTATACTGATAAACTACAAATTACTATATATTATAAGGTATTTTCAATGATACAGTGCATACTACGGCATATTATAAGGTATTTTCAATGATACACTGCATGTCACGTTATATTATAATCTATTTTCAGATATACATAGCATATTACGTTATATTATAAGGTATTTTCAATGATACACTGCATATTACGTTATATTATAAGGTATTTTCAGAGACACACTGCATATTACGTTATATTATAAGGTATTTTCAATGATACACTGCATATTAAGGTATATTATAAGGTATTTTCAATGATACACTGCATATTACGATATATTATAAGGTATTTTCAATGATACACTGCATATTACGTTATATTATAAGGTATTTTCAAGGGTACACTGCATATTACGTTATATTATAAGGTATTTTCAATGATACAGTGCATATTACGTTATATTATAAGCTATTTTCAATGATACACTGCATATTACGATATATTATATGGTATTTTCAATGATACACTGCATATTATGATATATTATAAGGTATTTTCAATGATACACTGCATATTACGTTATATTAACATATAAGGTATTTTAAATGACACACTGCATATTACGTTATATTATAAGGTATTTTCAATTGTAAACTACTATATATCATAAGGTATTTTCAATGATACACTGCATATTACGTTATATTATAAGGTATTTTCAATGACACACTGCATATTACGTTATATTATAAGGTATTTGCAATGATACACTGCATATTACCATATATTATAAGGTATTTTCAATGATACACTGCATATTACATTATATTATAAGGTATTTTCAATGATAAACTACTATATATTATAAGGTATTTTCAATGATACACTGCATATTACGTTATATTATAAGGTATTTTCAATGATACACTGCATATACCGTTATATTATATGGTATTTTCAATGATAGACGGCATACTACGTTATATTATAAGGTATTTTCACTGATACACTGCATATTACGTTATATTATAAGGTATTTTCAATGATACACTGCATATTACATTATATTATAAGGTATTTTCAACGATACACAGCATATTACGTTATATTATAAAGTATTTTCAATGATACACAGCATATTACACTATATTATAAGGTATTTTCAATGATACACTGCATATTACGATATATTATATGGTATTTTCAATGATACACTGCATATTATGATATATTATAAGGTATTTTCAATGATACACTGCATATTACGTTATATTATAAGGTATTTTCAATGACACACTGCATATTACGTTATATTATAAGCTATTTTCAATGATACACTGCATATTACGTTATATTATAAGGTATTTTCAATGATAAACTACTATATATTATAAGGTATTTTCAATGGTGCACTGCATATTACGTTATATTATAAGGTATTTTCAATGATAAACTGCATATTATGGTATATTATAAGGTATTTTCAATGATACACTGCATATTACGTTATATTAACATATAAGGTATTTTAAATGACACACTGCATATTACGTTATATTATAAGGTATTTTCATTGATACACTACAAATTACCATATATTATAAGGTATTTTCAATGATACACTGCATATTACATTATATTATAAGGTATTTTCATTGATACACTACAAATTACCATATATTATAAGGTATTTTCTATGATACACTGCATAATACGTTATATCATAAGGTATTTTCAATGATACACTACAAATTACCATATATTATAAGGTATTTTCAATGATAAACTGCATATTATGATATATTATAAGTTATTTTCAATGATACACTTCAAATTACGATATATTATAAGGTATTTTCAATGATAATCTGCATATTACGTTATATTATAAGGTATTTTCAATGGTAAACTACTATATATTACAAGGTATTTTCAATGATACACTGCATACTACCTTATGTTATAATGTATTACCAATGATACACTGCATATACCGTTATATTATATGGTATTTTCAATGATAGACGGCATACTACGTTATATTATAAGGTATTTTCAATGATACACTGCATATTACGTTATATTATAAGATATTTTCAATGATACACTGCATATTACGTTATATTATAAGGTATTTTCAATGATAAACTACTATATATTATAAGGTATTTTCAATGATACACTGCATATTACGTTATATTATAAGGTATTTTCAATGATAAACTGCATATTATGGTATATTATAAGGTATTTTCAATGATAAACTGCATATTATGTTATATTAACATATAAGGTATTTTAAATGACACATTGCATATTACGTTATATTATAAGGTATTTTCAATTGTAAACTACTATATATCATAAGGTATTTTCAATGATGCACTGCATATTACGTTATATTATAAGGTATTTTCAATGACACACTGCATATTACGTTATATTATAAGGTATTTTCAAGGGTACACTGCATATTACGTTATATTATAAGGTATTTTCAATGATACACTGCATATTACGTTATAATATAAGGTATTGTCAATGACACACTGCATATTACGTTATATTATAAGCTATTTTCAATGATACACTGCATATTACGTTATATTATAAGGTATTTTCAATGATAAACTACTATATATTATAAGGTGTTTTCAATGGTACACTGCATATTACGTTATATTATAAGGTATTTTCAATGATAAACTGCATATTACGTTATATTAACATATAAGGTATTTTAAATGACACACTGCATATTACGTTATATTATAAGGTATTTTCAATTGTAAACTACTATATATCATAAGGTATTTTCAATGATACACTGCATATTACGTTATATTATAAGGTATTTTCAATGACACACTGCATATTACGTTATATTATAAGGTATTTTCAAGGGTACACTGCATATTACGTTATATTATAAGGTATTTTCAATGATACACTGCATATTACGTTATATTATAAGGTATTTTCAATGACACACTGCATATTACGTTATATTATAAGCTATTTTCAATGATACACTGCATATTACGTTATATTATAAGGTATTTTCAATGATAAACTACTATATATTATAAGGTATTTTCAATGGTACACTGCATATTACGTTATATTATAAGGTATTTTCAATGATACACTGCATATTACGTTATATTATAAGGTATTTTCAATGATACACTGCATATTACGATATATTATATGGTATTTACAATGAATCACTGCATATTACGTTATATTATAACGTATTTTCAATGATAGACTGCAAATATTACGCTATATTATAAGGTATTTTCAATGATACACTGCATATTACATTATATTATAAGGTATTTTCAATGATTCACTGCATATTACCTTATGTTATAATGTATTACCAATGATACACTGCATATACCGTTATATTATATGGTATTTTCAATGATAGACGGCATACTACGTTATATTATAAGGTATTTTCACTGATACACTGCATATTACGTTATATTATAAGGTATTTTCAATGATACACTGCATATTACGTTATATTATAAGGTATTTTCAATGACACACTGCATATTACGTTATATTATAAGCTATTTTCAATGATACACTGCATATTACGTTATATTATAAGGTATTTTCAATGATAAACTACTATATATTGTAAGGTATTTTCAATGGTACACTGCATATTACGTTATATTATAAGGTATTTTCAATGATACACTGCATATTACGTTATATTATAAGGTATTTTCAATGATACACTGCATATTACGATATATTATATGGTATTTTCAATGATACACTACATATTATGATATATTATAAGGTATTTTCAATGATACACTGCATATTACATTATATTATAAGGTATTTTCAATGATACACTGCATATTACGTTATATTATAAGGTATTTTCAATGATAGACTGCAAATATTACGCTATATTATAAGGTATTTTCAATGATACACTGCATATTACATTATATTATAAGGTATTTTCAATGATTCACTGCATATTACCTTATGTTATAATGTATTACCAATGATACACTGCATATACCGTTATATTATATGGTATTTTCAATGATAGACGGCATACTACGTTATATTATAAGGTATTTTCACTGATACACTGCATATTACGTTATATTATAAGGTATTTTCAATGACACACTGCATATTACGTTATATTATAAGCTATTTTCAATGATACACTGCATATTACGTTATATTATAAGGTATTTTCAATGATAAACTACTATATATTATAAGGTATTTTCAATGGTACACTGCATATTACGTTATATTATAAGGTATTTTCAATGATACACTGCATATTACGTTATATTATAAGGTATTTTCAATGATACACTGCATATTACGATATATTATATGGTATTTTCAATGATACACTACATATTATGATATATTATAAGGTATTTTCAATGATACACTGCATATTACATTATATTATAAGGTATTTACAATGAATCACTGCATATTACGTTATATTATAAGGTATTTTCAATGATAGACGGCATATTACGTTATATTATGAGGTATTTTCAATGATTCACTGCATATTACGTTATATTATAAGGTATTTTCAATGATACACTGCATATTACGATATATTATATGGTATTTTCAATGATACACTACATATTATGATATATTATAAGGTATTTTCAATGATACACTGCATATTACGTTATATTATAATGTATTTTCAATGATACACTGCATATTACGTTATATTATAAGGTATTTTCAATGACACACTGCATATTACGTTATATTATAAGGTATTTGCAATGATACACTGCATATTACGATATATTATATGGTATTTTCAATGATACACTGCATATTACGTTATATTATAAGCTATTTTCAATGATACACTGCATATTACGTTATATTATAAGGTATTTTCAATGATAAACTTCAAATTACGATATATTATAAGGTATTTTCAATGATAATCTGCATATTACGTTATATTATAAGGTATTTTCAATGGTAAACTACTATATATTACAAGGTATTTTCAATGATACACTGCATACTACCTTATGTTATAATGTATTACCAATGATACACTGCATATACCGTTATATTATAAGGTATTTTCAATGATACACTGCATATTACGTTATATTATAAGGTATTTTCAATGACACACTGCATATTACGTTATATTATAAGCTATTTTCAATGATACACTGCATATTACGTTATATTATAAGGTATTTTCAATGATAAACTACTATATATTATAAGGTATTTTCAATGGTACACTGCATATTACGTTATATTATAAGGTATTTTCAATGATACACTGCATATTACGTTATATTATAAGGTATTTTCAATGATACACTGCATATTACGATATATTATATGGTATTTTCAATGATACACTACATATTATGATATATTATAAGGTATTTTCAATGATACACTGCATATTACATTATATTATAAGGTATTTTCAATGATACACTGCATATTACGTTATATTATAAGGTATTTTCAATGATAGACTGCAAATATTACGCTATATTATAAGGTATTTTCAATGATACACTGCATATTACATTATATTATAAGGTATTTTCAATGATTCACTGCATATTACCTTATGTTATAATGTATTACCAATGATACACTGCATATACCGTTATATTATATGGTATTTTCAATGATAGACGGCATACTACGTTATATTATAAGGTATTTTCACTGATACACTGCATATTACGTTATATTATAAGGTATTTTCAATGACACACTGCATATTACGTTATATTATAAGCTATTTTCAATGATACACTGCATATTACGTTATATTATAAGGTATTTTCAATGATAAACTACTATATATTATAAGGTATTTTCAATGGTACACTGCATATTACGTTATATTATAAGGTATTTTCAATGATACACTGCATATTACGTTATATTATAAGGTATTTTCAATGATACACTGCATATTACGATATATTATATGGTATTTTCAATGATACACTACATATTATGATATATTATAAGGTATTTTCAATGATACACTGCATATTACATTATATTATAAGGTATTTACAATGAATCACTGCATATTACGTTATATTATAAGGTATTTTCAATGATAGACGGCATATTACGTTATATTATGAGGTATTTTCAATGATTCACTGCATATTACGTTATATTATAACGTATTTTCAATGATAGACTGCAAATATTACGCTATATTATAAGGTATTTTCAATGATACACTGCATATTACATTATATTATAAGGTATTTTCAATGATTCACTGCATATTACCTTATGTTATAATGTATTACCAATGATACACTGCATATACCGTTATATTATATGGTATTTTCAATGATACACTGCATATTACGTTATATTATAAGGTATTTTCAATGATAAACTACTATATATTATAAGGTATTTTCAATGGTACACTGCATATTACGTTATATTATAAGGTATTTTCAATGATACACTGCATATTACGTTATATTATAAGGTATTTTCAATGACACACTGCATATTACGTTATATTATAAGCTATTTTCAATGATACACTGCATATTACGTTATATTATAAGGTATTTTCAATGATAAACTACTATATATTATAAGGTATTTTCAATGGTACACTGCATATTACGTTATATTATAAGGTATTTTCAATGATAAACTACTATATATTATAAGGTATTTTCAATGGTACACTGCATATTACGTTATATTATAAGGTATTTTCAATGATACACTGCATATTACGTTATATTATAAGGTATTTTCAACGATACACAGCATATTACGTTATATAATAAAGTATTTTCAAAGACATACTGTATATTACGGTATATTATAAGGTATTTTCAATGATACAGTGCATACTACGGCATATTATAAGGTATTTTCAATGATACACTGCATGTCACGTTATATTATAATCTATTTTCAGATATACATAGCATATTACGTTATATTATAAGGTATTTTCAATGATACACTGCATATTACGTTATATTATAAGGTATTTTCAGAGACACACTGCATATTACGTTATATTATAAGGTATTTTCAATGATACACTGCATATTAAGGTATATTATAAGGTATTTTCAGACACACACTGCATATTACGTTATATTATAAGGTATTTTCAATGATACACTGCATATTAAGGTATATTATAAGGTATTTTCAGTGATACACTGCATATTACGATATATTATAAGGTATTTTCAATGATACACTGCATATTACGTTATATTATAAGGTATTTTCAAGGGTACACTGCATATTACGTTATATTATAAGCTATTTTCAATGATACACTGCATATTACGATATATTATATGGTATTTTCAATGATACACTGCATATTATGATATATTATAAGGTATTTTCAATGATACACTGCATATTACGTTATATTATAAGGTATTTTCATTGATACACTACAAATTACCATATATTATAAGGTATTTTCAATGATAAACTTCATATTATGATATATTATAAGGTATTTTCAATGATACACTGCATATTACGTTATATTATATGGTATTTTCAATGATAAACTACTATATATTATAAGGTATTTTCAATGATACACTGCATATTACGATATATTATAAGGTATTTTCAATGATACACTGCATATTACGTTATATTATAAGGTATTTTCAGAGATACACTGCATACTACGTTATATTATTATCTATTTTCAGAGATACACTGCATATTACCTTATATTAGGAGGTATTTTCAATGATACTCTGCATATTATGTTCTATTATGACGTATTTTCAGATATACACAGCTTATTACGTTATATTATAAGGTATTTTTAATAATAAACTACAAATTACGACATATTATAAGGTATCTTCAATGAAACACTGCATATTACGACATATTTTAAGTTATTTTCAATGATACACTGCATAGTACGTTATATTATAAAGTATTTTCAAAGACACACTGCATATTACATTACTTTATAAGGTTTTTTCAATGATACACTGCATATTACGATATATTATAAGGTATTTTCAATGATACACTGCATATTACGTTATATTATAAGGTATTTTCAAGGGTACACTGCATATTACGTTATATTATAAGCTATTTTCAATGATACACTGCATATTACGATATATTATATGGTATTTTCAATGATACACTGCATATTATGATATATTATAAGGTATTTTCAATGATACACTGCATATTACGTTATATTATAAGGTATTTTCATTGATACACTACAAATTACCATATATTATAAGGTATTTTCAATGATAAACTTCATATTATGATATATTATAAGTGTTCGCGATTGGAACAAAATGAATTTATAACTGATACTGACGCGTGCACGATCTCGCGTCCACTTGAAATGTGGATTCGTATTAAAACTGTTGTTTAAGAGCACGTGAATGATTACAATTTTGTTTAAAACCTTCCCACTAATTTTCCTCTACTGGGAGAGTCGTTTATTTCACAGCGGTTATATTCGCTTAGCCGTGCGGATAGAATTCTGTTTTCTGTTAATTTTAAAGGAAACAATATTGCGGTCTAGCGGTTGCAAAAGGACGGAACGCTAAAGAGAAGCGAGAATTTTATATAGCGCGCTCGCAGAGAGAGAGTACCTTGCCGGAGAAGAAAAGGACTGAGAGCGAGCATGCGGCTGATCTAGATTTATTAGCCAACAGAGTAGAAAAAACGACTTCCTGCAGAACGACGAGATCCTTCTAGAATGATCTAGATACTCTGCTAGCCAATAATTCGATCGATCCACCGAATGCTCCTTCCGCGAGCGCCGCGATTGGTTATCGCCTCTACCGCGAAGCGTGGTTAGCTAATGGATATGAGCGCGGCGGCAGGTGTCTTACGTCACAAACCGCGCGCATCTTGAACATTGCCGCCCGCCTTGACTAATTGTATTAGTCAATGAATTGTTACAAGAACGGTGGCTATTTTACGCGCGTGAATTACATCAATTTTACGGTAGGTCATTGCATCATGCATCTACAATCGAAGAGTTTGATACAAGTAGTGCGACGACTCCAGTAAAAGTGGTCTCTTTGCGGTATGAATAAACAAATGAATGAAAATTTTAAACGATCACTTAACCTCCAATGAGGGAGCTCCCAGCAGTCGTAGGACGACTGTTGAAGTTGGCTGATATCTCGTGAGACTATGCCGAAAGGCATAGTTGCAAGAGGCGATCGGTCAAACAATTGAATCGTGAAGTGAGGTTATGTTTTCTGTCAAACATTCCTGGATGTTGACGCCACTCGACTAAGCATTCGGACGCGATAGTTGAATACAGTTCGCTTAACCTCCAATGGGGGAACTACCATGTGACGTGAGACTGTGTAGAAAGTTCTAGTTGCAAGAGAAACATCACCCGACAATTGAAATCGCGAAGGCAGCGTGTTTACCTTTCGAGTATGACGTCAGCAAGCAGGTAAGTGGGCGCGGATACAATACACGTTTGAATTACAATATTGAACCTTCGCTGATGCGAATATTACAATTATTAGTTCCCGGACAATTCACGCGAGGACTGTGCGTCGGCGGCGATTTCGAGCGATGCGCAGTTCACCGGCAGCAGCACGAGTTTGTGGATGGGTCTCACCAAAGTCGTTGTCGCCGTCTTGAGCGTGCAGACTCGGATTCTGTTATCAGCCCCTGGATGGACGGATTCGATTCTAGCGAGTGGCCACCGACATGGTGACGTGCTCTCTGTTGTGATTAGGCAGAGTCTCCCAATCTGGTAGTTGTCGTCAGGCTGCCTCCATTTTGGTCGCGTGAGGAGTCCGTGGAGATACTCCCGCACCCATCTTTGCCAGAATTGATCTCGCATCTGGACGAGCAGCTGCCAACGAGACAGACGAGACGGCTTCAGGTCCAACAGCGTTGGTTCTGGCAAGGCGTTGATGGCTGATCCAATCAGGAAGTGCCCTGGAGTGAGCGCTGCCAAATCTTGTGGATCATCGGATAGGGCGGACAGCGGCCTTGAGTTAAGGCATGCTTCGACTTGACTGAGGAAGGTGGCCATCTCCTCGTACGTCAGCTTACTCTCCCCCAGGACTCGCCGAATGTGGTGCTTGGTGGACTTCACCGCTGCCTCCCACAGCCCCCCGAAGTGAGGCGCCGCGGGGGGATTGAAGTGCCACTGAACTCTGAGCTCGGTCAATTCCGTCTGGAGAACTCGGAAGCTCGGGGCTCGTGCCGAGAAGAGGCGACGCAGTTCGTTATCGGCACCCTGGAAATTCGTGCCGCAGTCACTGTAGAGGTCCGAGCACAGTCCTCGCCGTGAAATGAACCGCCGGAACGTTGCCAGGAACGCGTCGGTACTGTAATCAGAAACAGCGTCAAGATGGATTGCCTTCGTGGTCATGCAGACAAATACAACGAAGAACCCTTTGTATGATTTCTGGCCCCGCCCCGGTGCGGTTCGGAGCCAGATCGGACCGGCGTAATCGACTCCGGTATGAAGAAACGGCCTTGCCGCTGTTACTCGCTGTTGAGGTAGGTCGGCCATGATTTGACTAGTCGGTGTTGACCTCCAACGAATGCACCTTACGCATCGTCTAATGCTTCTTTTCACCAGGTTGCGTCCGGTTGGTATCCAGAAGCGAAGGCGCAGTGCTCCCAGAGTGGCTTGGACTCCTCCGTGAAGAGCGTTTCTGTGAACATGCTCAATGAGCAAGGTAGTGAATCGGGAGTCAGGGGGTAGGATTAGAGGATGCTTTTCGTCGAAAGCTAACAAGGAGTGTTTTATACGCCCTCCTACTCGCAAGCAGCCTTGTTCGTCCCGGAATGGAGTCAAGACGAGCAGCTTGCTCCGCTTTGGCATTGGAAGGCCTTTCGATGCGGCTTGTAGTTCCTCTTGGAAGGCTCTCTCTTGTTGTAGCTTGATCCACATTCTTTCTGCCTCTTCTATCTCCCCTTTGGTTAGAAGTTTCCTCGGCTGGTTATCCTGCTCCAATGTCGTAGCGTTGTCGCTGGACTTCAACACTTTGAGCCAGCGACGGCACCAGGCAGTCACCTTGATCAGTCGACGGTAGTCCGAGAACCTTGCGAGGATCGGATTCTCTTCTACCTCGACAATGTGGGTCATTGCCGTTTTCTTCTCCTCCGGTAACTCTTTGACTTCTGGTTCCTCGTCAAGGTGGGCTTGTAAGAGGTGGTTTTTACGTCGTAAATACTCCGGCCCCTTCCACCAGATTGAGCTTTCCAAAAGAGCTTTTGGTGATAGCCCCCGGGATGCAGCGTCAGCTGGGTTGTGAGCCCCTTCGACGTGATGCCACTGAGCGCCCGGAGTGAGCCGTTGAATTTCGGAGACTCGGTTGGCTACATAAGTTTTCCACCTTGATGGATGACCTCGTACCCAGCCGAGCGTGACTGTTGAGTCGGTCCATAGGTGGAGTGGCACTCCGTCAAGTTTGAGCACCGAAATGATGTGTTGAGCGGTCCGAGCTAAGAGATGAGCTCCACAGAGTTCCAACCGTGGTAGGGAGATCTGCTTGATGGGAGCGACCTTGGTTTTGGCTGAAATCAGAGAGACTTTGTATTTTCCGCCTGCTTCTTTGTAGCGGATATAGAGAACCGCGGCGAAAGCTTTCTCTGAAGCGTCGGAGAAGCCGTGAAGCTCCCAGCTCTGTCGGTCAGAACCGTCAACCAGGTTCCTGGGAATGCGGGTGGAACGTAAAGTTGTGAGTTCGCTGGTGAACTCCCTCCAAGTTTTTGCCTTGTCCTCTGGCAACGGGTCGTCCCATCCGAGCCCGAGCTGCCACGTGGATTGGAATATAATCTTTGCTCTTACTATGGCTGGCGCTAGCCAGCCGAGCGGATCGAAGAGCTGAGCGCATTGTGAGAGCACCGCTCGCTTGGTCACCATGTTGTCGCATGACGGCTCGCGGATGGTGAATGTGAAGTGATCCTCCACCGGGTTCCACAGCAATCCCAAAGTCGAATGAGTGGGATCCGGGGCTGTCCCTCCTTTGACCTTCACGGATACGGCGCTCGTCTGGCTTTCTCCCTCTAGCAGCTCTGGGTAATTTGAAGCCCATTTTTGAAGACGGAAGCCGCCCGCCCTGCACAAATTTATAAGTTCCCCTTTTAAATTTACCAGGTCTTGAACGTCGGCGGCTCCGGTAACGACATCATCCATGTAGGTGTCCTGCAACAAAACCGCTGCGCCTTTTGGGAACCTCTCTTTCTCATCTTCAGCTAACTGATGCAGAGTCCTGATTGCCATGAAAGGCGCACAGGCTAGACCGTAGGTTACGGTGTTCAGCTGGTACTCATGGACCTCCTCTTGATCCGTTCTCCGCCAAAGGACCCGCTGGTAGTCACGGTCGTCAGGGTGGAGGATGATTTGTCGATACATCTTTTCAATGTCAGCTACAAGGACGACCACATGCATTCGCCAACGTAGCAGAACATCACTGAGGTTCGGCAGTAAGTTCGGTCCAGTATGTAGGTGCTGGTTGAGTGATGCCGTGGTGGAGGAACTCCATGATCCGTTGAAGACAACCCTCAAGCGCGTGGTCGTACTGGAAGCTCTGAAAACTCCATGATGTGGTAAGTAAAATGCATTCTTACCTAGCATCGGCTTTGAGACTCGGCTCATGTGCTCAAGGTCCTCGTACGCATCCATGAATTCGACGTACAATTTCCTTAGCTCGTCATTTGAACCGAGTTTTTTCTCCATTCTGTAGAGAGAAGCGGCTGCAGCTTTGCGAGAGGCTTTGAAGTCAGGCACGGACTTGGAGAAAGGGAGTCTGAGAATGAATCTCCCTTCATGGTTCCGAGCATGAGTGGTCTTGAAGAAGTTCTCGCAATCCTGTTCCTCCTGAGTGAGTGACGTGGAAACAGAAGGGACTTCTTCTTGCTCCCAGAATTGCCGCACCAAGTTTGTAAGTGACTCTCCCACTGAGATTTGGTGAGCGTGGTGGGCGGTAGACGGCTGGTTGGGACCCGTGCGCCCAGATAGAATCCATCCGAAAACGGTGTTCTGGGCGACTGGTTGATTCGATTTTCCCTTCCGAACTCCGTCTTTGAGGATGGCCGAATAGACATCGGCCCCGAGGATGATCTCGATAGTGTCGGTTGAGGCGAAGTCAGGATCAGCCAACTCGAGATCTCGTAAGTGAGGCCAGTTGGCCTTTTCTGCCGGACTGCTGCAATACGACGTTAGTTTAGGTAATATAATGGCTGAGATTAATACCTTGTCGTTGCATAGGCAGGACCAAGCGATTAGAGAAGCCTTTCCACGTGACGTCGCGACCTGTTGACCTCCGACTCCGAAGATGCCTAACGAAGACTGGACTCGAGGCAACCGCAGCCGTTGAACGAGGCTTTCGGCTACCATTGACACTTCGGATCCTTGATCAACGAGGGCTCGTACGGCGTGTCGATTGCCGTGCACGTCTTCAACATGGAAGCGAGCGGTGGCCAGAAGAACGGTCGAGGCTTGATCGCGACAATCGTGCGTCAGATGAGAATTGGCTGAGGAACCGTGTTGATTGACCTTGCTCTCAGCCGGTGACTCGTTAGATCTGACGGCTTCGTGGAGAGATGTGTTATGGTGTCCTCCGCACACGAAGCATCCGCGGGTTGATTTGCACTCACTCAGTTTGTGATTGCCGAGGCAATTCGAACACAAATTAAGGGAACTGACCGTTCGCTTTCGATCTAGCGCGGCCTTAGCTCTGTATTGTTCACACTGCCCTATGTAATGCGCTTTATCGCACAACGCGCACTTCACTTTGAAGGTGCGCTTTTCCACATGGTTTGCACGAACTGAGCGAGGTGCTGGTTTCGGATTCTTCTCTTTCGACGGCGATTTTGGTTCGCTCTTATCGTCTGGTGTCATTGCTTGTAATTGATCAAGCCGTCGTGTCAAGAACTCCCATAATGTTTCATATGAGGGAGGTTCGTTGCTGGAAGTGATCGACTCTTCCCATTTGGCGCGGGTTTTGTCGTCCAGCTTCTCGACGACACAGTACACAAACAAGTCCTCTGAGCTTTGTATTGGACGGCCGAGGCTTTCGAGCGAACTGACGGTGGTCGACACGCAGTTGAGTAAGTTCTCGAGTTCAGTACTGGATCCGCGCTGAGGCTTCTTGACTGAGGTGAACTTCGCTAGACACGATCGAACCAACACTCTTTTCTTCTCGTAATGCTTTATCAGAATTGTCCAAGCGCGTGAATAATTGTCACGCGTGGTAGGCAATTCCTTGATGAGAGCGTACGCACTTCCCGTCAGGCTAACCTTGAGATAATTCAGCCTTTCGACATCGGATAGTCGCTCATCTCTGACGACTATCGAACTGAATAAATCCTTAAAGGCAGGCCAGTCCTCGTATCGTCCGGAAAATGGCGGAATGTGCATTCGAGGTAGCGTGTGATGATGATTCGACGATTCCTCTTTGGGCGAGGACGAAGCGTTCGAAGCTCTGGATGTCTTTGCTTCCAGCTTGTCGCTGTACTCTCTCAGGGTTTCCTTCTGCTCGAGGTATTCCTCTTCCACTAAGTCAGCGATTTGCTCCCTTTGATATTGGCTTGATTTCATAATTTCCT
>CAKAJI010000169.1:123596-131096 GCA_916610255.1 Lasioglossum lativentre | reverse complement strand
ATCGGTGAGGTTTGCATATTTGCGGTTTGGTCTGCATATTTGCGGATAGGTCTGCATATTTGCGGTTAGGTCTGCGTATTTGCGGTTAGGTCTGCATATTTGCGTATAGGTATGCATATTTGCGGTTAGGTCTGCATATTTGATGTTAGGACTGCATATTTGCGGTTAGGTCTGCATATTTGCGGTTAGGTCTGCATATTTGCGGTGAGGTCTGCATATTTGCGTATAGGTATGCATATTTGATGTTAGGTCTGCATATTGGCGTATAGGTCTGCACATTTGCGGTTACGTCCGCACATTTGCGGTTAGGTCCGCACATTTGCGGCTAGGTCCGCACATTTGCGGTTAGATCCGCACATTTGCGGTTAGGTACGCACATTTACGGTTAGGTCGGCACATTTGCGGGTAGGTCCGCACATTTGCGGTTAGGTCGGCACATTTGCGGTTAGGCCGACACATTTGCGGTTAAGTCCGCACATTTGAGGTTACGTCCGCACATTTGCGGTTTCGTCCGCACATTTGCGGTTAGATCCGCACATTTGCGGTTAGGTCCGCACATTTGCGGTTAGATCCGCACATTTGCGGTTAGGTACGCACATTTGCGGTTAGGTCTGCATATTTGAGGTCAGGTCTGCATATTTGCGGTTAGGTCTGCATATTATCGGTGAGGTTTGCATATTTGCGGTTTGGTCTGCATATTTGCGGTTAGGTCTGCATATTTGCGGTGAGGTCTGCATATTTGCGTATAGGTATGCATATTTGATGTTAGGTCTGCATATTGGCGTATAGGTCTGCATATTTGCGGTTAGGTCTGCATATTTGAGGTCAGGTCTGCATATTTGCGGTTAGGTCTGCATATTATCGGTGAGGTTTGCATATTTGCGGTGAGGTCTGCATATTTGCGGTGAGGTTTGCATATTTGCGGTTAGGTCCGCACATTTGCGGCTAGGTCCGCACATTTGCGGTTAGATCCGCACATTTGCGGTTAGGTACGCACATTTGCGGTTAGGTCCGCACATTTGCGGTTAGGTCGGCACATTTGCGGTTAGGTAAGCACATTTGCGGTTAGGTAAGCACATTTGCGGTTAGGTCCGCACATTTGCGGTTAAGTCCGCACATTTGCGGTTTCGTCCGCACATTTGCGGTTAGATCCGCACATTTGCGGTTAGGTCCGCACATTTGCGGTTAGGTCGGCACATTTGCGGGTAGGTCCGCACATTTGCGGTTAGGTCGGCACATTTGCGGTTACGTCCGCACATTTGCGGTTAGATCCGCACATTTGCGGTTAGGTCCGCACATTTGCGGTTAGGCCGACACATTTGCGGTTAAGTCCGCACATTTGCGGTTTCGTCCGCACATTTGCGGTTAGATCCGCACATTTGCGGTTAGGTCCGCACATTTGCGGTTAGGTCGGCACATTTGCGGGTAGGTCCGCACATTTGCGGTTAGGTACGCACATTTGCGGTTAGGTCCGCACATTTGCGGTTAGGTCGGCACATTTGCGGGTAGGTCCGCACATTTGCGGTTAGGTCGGCACAATTGCGGTTAGGCCGACACATTTGGGGTTAAGTCCGCACATTTGCGGTTACGTCCGCACATTTGCGGTTAGATCCGCACATTTGCGGTTAGGTCCGCACATTTGCGGTTAGGCCGACACATTTGCGGTTAAGTCCGCAGATTTGCGGTTACGTCCGCACATTTGCGGTTAGGTCCGCACATTTGCGGTTAGGTACGCACATTTGCGGTTAGGTCCGCACATTTGCGGTTAGGTCCGCACATTTGCGGTTAGGTCGGCACAATTGCGGTTAGGCCGACACATTTGGGGTTAAGTCCGCACATTTGCGGTTACGTCCGCACATTTGCGGTTAGGTCCGCACATTTGCGGTTACGTCCGCACATTTGCGGTTTCGTCCGCACATTTGCGGTTAGATCCGCACATTTGCGGTTAGGTCCGCACATTTGCGGTTAGGTCCGCACATTTGCGGGTAGGTCCGCACATTTGCGGTTAAGTCCGCACATGTGCGGTTAGTTCCGCACATTTGAGGGTAGGTTCGCACATTTGCGGTTAGGTCGGCACATTTGCGGTTAAGCCGACACATTTGCGGTTAAGTCCCCACATTTGCGGTTAGGTACGCACATTTGCGGTTAGGTAAGCACATTTGCGGTTAGGTCCGCACATTTGCGGTTAAGTCCGCACATTTGCGGTTTCGTCCGCACATTTGCGGTTAGATCCGCACATTTGCGGTTAGGTCGGCACATTTGCGGGTAGGTCCGCACATTTGCGGTTAGGCCGGCACATTTGCGGTTAGGCCGACACATTTGCGGTTAAGTCCGCACATTTGCGGTTTCGTCCGCACATTTGCGGTTAGATCCGCACATTTGCGGTTAGGTCGGCACATTTGCGGGTAGGTCCGCACATTTGCGGTTAGGCCGGCACATTTGCGGTTAGGCCGACACATTTGCGGTTAAGTCCGCACATTTGCGGTTTCGTCCGCACATTTGCGGTTAGATCCGCACATTTGCGGTTAGGTCGGCACATTTGCGGTTAGGTACGCACATTTGCGGTTAGGTAAGCACATTTGCGGTTAGGTCCGCACATTTGCGGTTAGGTCGGCACATTTGCGGTTAGGCCGACACATTTGCGGTTAATTCCGCACATTTGCGGTTACGTCCGCACATTTGCGGTTAAGTCCGCACATTTGCGGTTAAGTCCGCATATTTGCGGTTACGTCCACACATTTGCGGTTACGTCCGCACATTTGCGGTTACGTCCGCACATTTGCGGTTAGGTCCGCACATTTGCGGTTAAGTCGGCACATTTGC
The DNA here is from genome assembly GCA_916610255.1 of Lasioglossum lativentre. Lineage (NCBI taxonomy): Eukaryota > Metazoa > Arthropoda > Insecta > Hymenoptera > Halictidae > Lasioglossum > Lasioglossum lativentre. The sequence goes on along the minus strand of CAKAJI010000169.1, from coordinate 128,273 downwards.
GGTTAGGTCCGCACATTTGCGGTTAAGTCCGCACATTTGCGGTTAGGTCCGCAAATTTGCGGTTAGATCCGCACATTTGCGGTTAGGTACGCCCATTTGCGGTTAGGTCCGCACATTTGCGGTTTCGTCCGCACATTTGCGGTTACGTCCGCACATTTGCGGTTAGGTCCGCACATTTGCGGTTAAGTCCGCACATTTGCGGGTAGGTCCGCACATTTGCGGTTAGGTCGGCACATTTGCGGTTAGGCCGACACATTTGGGGTTAAGTCCGCACATTTGAGGTTACGTCCGCACATTTGAGGTTACGTCCGCACATTTGCGGTTTCGTCCGCACATTTGCGGTTAGATCCGCACATTTGCGGTTAGGTCCGCACATTTGCGGTTAGATCCGCACATTTGCGGTTAGGTACGCACATTTGCGGTTAGGTCCGCACATTTGCGGTTAGGTCGGCACATTTGCGGTTAGGTAAGCACATTTGCGGTTAGGTAAGCACATTTGCGGTTAGGTCCGCACATTTGCGGTTAAGTCCGCAGATTTGCGGTTACGTCCGCACATTTGCGGTTAGGTCCGCACATTTGCGGTTACGTCCGCACATTTGCGGTTTCGTCCGCACATTTGCGGTTAGATCCGCACATTTGCGGTTAGGTCCGCACATTTGCGGTTAGGTCCGCACATTTGCGGTTAGGTACGCACATTTGCGGTTAGGTCCGCACATTTGCGGTTAGGTCGGCACATTTGCGGTTAGGTACGCACATTTGCGGTTAGGTAAGCACATTTGCGGTTAGGTCCGCACATTTGCGGTTAAGTCCGCACATTTGCGGTTACGTCCGCACATTTGCGGTTAAGTCCGCACATTTGCGGTTTCGTCCGCACATTTGCGGTTAGATCCGCACATTTGCGGTTAGGTCGGCACATTTGCGGGTAGGTCCGCACATTTGCGGTTAGGTCGACACATTTGCGGTTAGGCCGACACATTTGCGGTTAAGTCCGCACATTTGCGGTTACGTCCGCACATTTGCGGTTAAGTCCGCACATTTGCGGTTAGGTCCGCACATTTGCGGTTAGGTCGGCACATTTGCGGTTAGATCCGCACATTTGCGGCTAGGTCCGCACATTTGCGGTTAGATCCGCACATTTGCGGTTAGGTACGCACATTTGCGGTTAGGTCCGCACATTTGCGGTTAGGTCGGCACATTTGCGGTTAGATCCGCACATTTGCGGTTAGGTACGCACATTTGCGGTTAGGTCCGCACATTTGCGGTTAGGTCGGCACATTTGCGGTTAGGTACGCACATTTGCGGTTAGGTAAGCACATTTGCGGTTAGGTCCGCACATTTGCGGTTAGGTCCGCACATTTGCGGTTAGGTCGGCACATTTGCGGTTAGGCCGACACATTTGCGGTTAATTCCGCACATTTGCGGTTACGTCCGCACATTTGCGGTTAAGTCCGCACATTTGCGGTTAAGTCCGCATATTTGCGGTTACGTCCACACATTTGCGGTTACGTACGCACATTTGCGGTTACGTCCGCACATTTGCGGTTAGGTCCGCACATTTGCGGTTAAGTCGGCACATTTGCGGTTAGGTCCGCACATTTGCGGTTAAGTCCGCACATTTGCGGTTAGGTCCGCAAATTTGCGGTTAGATCCGCACATTTGCGGTTAGGTACGCACATTTGCGGTTAGGTCCGCACATTTGCGGTTTCGTCCGCACATTTGCGGTTACGTCCGCACATTTGCGGTTAGGTCCGCACATTTGCGGTTAAGTCCGCACATTTGCGGTTACGTCCGCACATTTGCGGTTACGTCCGCACATTTGCGGTTAGGTCGGCACATTTGCGGTTAGGTACGCACATTTGCGGTTAGGTCCGCACATTTGCGGTTAGGTCCGCACATTTGCGGTTAAGTCGGCACATTTGCGGTTAGGTACGCACATTTGCGGTTAGGTCGGCACATTTGCGGTTAGGTCCGCACATTTGCGGTTAAGTCCGCACATTTGCGGTTACGTCCGCACATTTGCGGTTAGGTCCGCACATTTGCGGTTAGTTCCGCACATTTGCGGTTAGGTCCGCACATTTGCGGTTTCGTCCGCACATTTGCGGTTAGATCCGCACATTTGCGGTTAGGTCGCACATTTGCGGTTAGGTAAGCACATTTGCGGTTAGGTAAGCACATTTGCGGTAAGTCCGCACATTTGCGGTTAAGTCCGCAGATTTGCGGTTACGTCCGCAAATTTGCGGTTAGGTCCGCACATTTGCGGTTACGTCCGCACATTTTGCGGTTTCGTCCGCACATTTGCGGTTAGATCCGCACATTTGCGGTTAGGTCCGCACATTTGCGGTTAGGTCCGCACATTTGCGGTTAGGTACGCACATTTGCGGTTAGGTCCGCACATTTGCGGTTAGGTCGGCACATTTGCGGTTAGGTACGCACATTTGCGGTTAGGTAAGCACATTTGCGGTTAGGTCCGCACATTTGCGGTTAAGTCCGCACATTTGCGGTTAGGTCCGCACATTTGCGGTTAAGTCCGCACATTTGCGGTTTCGTCCGCACATTTGCGGTTAGATCCGCAACATTTGCGGTTAGGTCGGCACATTTGCGGTTACGTCCGCACATTTGCGGTTAGGTCGACACATTTGCGGTTAGGCCGACACATTTGCGGTTAAGTCCGCACATTTGCGGTTACGTCCGCACATTTGCGGTTAAGTCCGCACATTTGCGGTAGGTCCGCACATTTGCGGTTAGGTCGGCACATTTGCGGTTAGATCCGCACATTTGCGGCTAGGTCCGCACATTTGCGGTTAGATCCGCCACATTTGCGGTTAGGTACGCACATTTGCGGTTAGGTCCCGCACATTTGCGGTTAGGTCGGCACATTTGCGTTTAGATCCGCACATTTGCGGTTAGGTACGCACATTTGCGGTTAGGTCCGCACATTTGCGGTTAAGTCCGCACATGTGCGGTTAGTTCCGCACATTTGAGGGTAGGTTCGCACATTTGCGGTTAGGTCGGCACATTTTGCGGTTAGCCGACACATTTGCGGTTAAGTCCCCACATTTGCGGTTAGGTACGCACATTTGCGGTTAGGTAAGCACATTTGCGGTAGGTCCGCACATTTGCGGTTAAGTCCGCACATTTGCGGTTTCGTCCGCACAATTTGCGGTTAGATCCGCACATTTGCGGTTAGGTCGGCACATTTGCGGGTAGGTCCGCACATTTGCGGTTAGGTCGGCACATTTGCGGTTAGGCCGACACATTTGCGGTTAAGTCCGCACATTTGCGGTTTCGTCCGCACATTTGCGGTTAGATCCGCACATTTGCGGTTAGGTCGGCACATTTGCGGTTAGGTACGCACATTTGCGGTTAGGTAAGCACATTTGCGGTTAGGTCCGCACATTTGCGGTTAGGTCGGCACATTTGCGGTTAGGTCCGCACATTTGCGGTTAGGTACGCACATTTGCGGTTAGGTCCGCACATTTGCGGTTAGGTCGGCACATTTGCGGTTAGGTACGCACATTTGCGGTTAGGTAAGCACATTTGCGGTTAGGTCCGCACATTTGCGGTTAAGTCCGCACATTTGCGGTTACGTCCGCACATTTGCGGTTAAGTCCGCACATTTGCGGTTAGGTCCGCACATTTGCGGTTAGGTCGGCACATTTGCGTTAGATCCGCACATTTGCGGCTAGGTCCGCACATTTGCGGTTAGGTCCGCACATTTGCGGTTAGGTACGCACATTTGCGGTTAGGTCCGCACATTTGCGGTTAGGTCGGCACATTTGCGTTTAGATCCGCACATTTGCGGTTAGGTACGCACATTTGCGGTTAGGTCCGCACATTTGCGGTTAAGTCCGCACATGTGCGGTTAGTTCCGCACATTTGAGGGTAGGTTCGCACATTTGCGGTTAGGTCGGCACATTTGCGGTTAAGCCGACACATTTGCGGTTAAGTCCCCACATTTGCGGTTAGGTACGCACATTTGCGGTTAGGTAAGCACATTTGCGGTTAGGTCCGCACATTTGCGGTTAAGTCCGCACATTTGCGGTTTCGTCCGCACATTTGCGGTTAGATCCGCACATTTGCGGTTAGGTCGGCACATTTGCGGTTAGGTACGCACATTTGCGGTTAGGTAAGCACATTTGCGGTTAGGTCCGCACATTTGCGGTTAGGTCGGCACATTTGCGGTTAGGCCGACACATTTGCGGTTAATTCCGCACATTTGCGGTTACGTCCGCACATTTGCGGTTAAGTCCGCACATTTGCGGTTAAGTCCGCATATTTGCGGTTACGTCCACACATTTGCGGTTACGTACGCACATTTGCGGTTACGTCCGCACATTTGCGGTTAGGTCCGCACATTTGTGGTTAAGTCGGCACATTTGCGGTTAGGTCCGCACATTTGCGGTTAAGTCCGCACATTTGCGGTTAGGTCCGCAAATTTGCGGTTAGATCCGCACATTTGCGGTTAGGTACGCACATTTGCGGTTAGGTCCGCACATTTGCGGTTTCGTCCGCACATTTGCGGTTACGTCCGCACATTTGCGGTTAGGTCCGCACATTTGCGGTTAAGTCCGCACATTTGCGGGTAGGTCCGCACATTTGCGGTTAGGTCGGCACATTTGCGGTTAGGCCGACACATTTGGGGTTAAGTTCCGCACATTTGAGGTTACGTCCGCACAT
>CAKAJI010000169.1:104405-123096 GCA_916610255.1 Lasioglossum lativentre | reverse complement strand
AAACCGCAAATGTGCGGACGTAACCGCAAATGTGCGGACGTAACCGCAAATGTGCGGACCTAACCGCAAATGTGCGGACCTAACCGCAAATGTGCGTATCTAACCGCAAATGTGCGGACGTAACCGCAAATGTGCGGACGTAACCGCAAATGTGCGGACGTAACCGCAAATGTGCCGACGTAACCGCAAATGTGCGGACCTAACCGCAAATGTGCGTACCTAACCGCAAATGTGCGGATCTAACCGCAAATTTGCGGACCTAACCGCAAATGTGCGGACGTAACCGCAAATGGGCGTACCTAACCGCAAATGTGCGGACTTCACCGCAAATGTGCGGACTTAACCGCAAATGTGTCGGCCTAACCGCAAATGTGCCGACCTAACCGCAAATGTGCGGACCTAACCGCAAATGTGCGTACCTAACCGCAAATGTGCGGATCTAACCGCAAATGTGCGGACCTAGCCGCAAATGTGCGGACCTAACCGCAAATGTGCGGACGTAACATCAAATGTGTGGACGTAACCGCAAAAGTGCGGATCTAACCGCAAATTTGCGGAACTAACCGCAAATGTGCGGACCTAACCGCAAATGTGCGGACCTAACCGCAAATGTGCGTACCTAACCGCAAATGTGCGGATCTAACCGCAAATGTGCGGACCTAGCCGCAAATGTGCGGACCTAACCGCAAATGTGCGGACGTATCCGCAAATGTGCGGACGTAACCGCAAATGTGCGGACGAAACCGCAAATGTGCGGACTTAACCGCAAATGTGCGGACGTAACCGCAAATGTGCGGCCCAACCGCCAATGTGCCGACCTAACCGCAAATGTGCGGACTTAACCGCAAATGTGCGGGCGTAAGCCCAAATGTGCGGACGTAAGCCCAAATGTGCGGACTTAACCGCAAATGTGCGGACTTAACCGCAAATGTGCGGACGTAAGCGCAAATATGCGGACTTAACCGCAAATGTGCGGACTTAACCGCAAATGTGCGGACCTAGCCGCAAATGTGCGGACCTAACCGCAAATGTGCGGACTTAACCGCAAATGAGCGGACCTAACCGCAAATGTGCCGACCTAACCGCAAATGTGCGGACCTAACCGCAAATGTGCCAACCTAACCGCAAATGTGCGTATCTAACCGCAAATGTGCGGACGTAACCGCAAATGTGCGGACGTAACCGCAAATGTGCGGACCTAACCGCAAATGTGCGGACCTAACCGCAAATGTGCGGATCTAACCGCAAATGAGCGGATCTAACCGCAAATTTGCGGACCTAACCGCAAATGTGCGGACTTAACCGCAAATGTGCGGACGTAACCGCAAATGTGCGGACCTAACCGCAAATGTGCGGACCTAACCGCAAATGTGCGTACCTAACCGCAAATGTGCGGACTTAACCGCAAATGTGCGGACCTAACCGCAAATGTGCTTACCTAACCGCAAATGGGCGTACCTAACCGCAAATGTGCGGACTTAACCGCAAATGTGCGGACTTAACCGCAAATGTGTCGGCCTAACCGCAAATGTGCGGACCTAACCGCAAATGTGCGGACCTAACCGCAAATGTGCGGACGTAACATCAATTGTGTGGACGTAACCGCAAATGTGCGGATCTAACCGCAAATTTGCGGAACTAACCGCAAATGTGCGTACCTAACCGCAAATGTGCGGACGAAACCGCAAATGTGCGGACATAACCGCAAATGTGCGGACGTAACCGCAAATGAGCGGACTTAACCGCAAATGTGCGGACCTAACCGCAAATGTGCGGACCTAACCGCAAATGTGCGTACCTAACCGCAAATGTGCGGATCTAACCGCAAATTTGCGGACCTAACCGCAAATGTGCGGATCTAACCGCAAATGTGTCGGCCTAACCGCAAATGTGCGGACCTAGCCGCAAATGTGCGGACGTAACCGCAAATGTGCGGACTTAACCGCAAATGTGCGGACCTAACCGCAAATGTGCTTACCTAACCGCAAATGGGCGTACCTAACCGCAAATGTGCGGACTTAACCGCAAATGTGCGGACTTAACCGCAAATGTGTCGGCCTAACCGCAAATGTGCGGACCTAACCGCAAATGTGCGTACCTAACCGCAAATGTGCGGATCTAACCGCAAATGTGCGGACCTAGCCGCAAATGTGCCAACCTAACCGCAAATGTGCGTATCTAACCGCAAATGTGCGGACGTAACCGCAAATGTGCGGACGTAACCGCAAATGTGCGGACGTAACTGCAAATGTGCGGACGTAACCGCAAATGTGCGTACCTAACCGCAAATGTGCGGATCTAACCGCAAATGAGCGGATCTAACCGCAAATTTGCGGACCTAACCGCAAATGTGCGGACTTAACCGCAAATGTGCGGACGTAACCGCAAATGTGCGGACCTAACCGCAAATGTGCGGACCTAACCGCAAATGTGCGTACCTAACCGCAAATGTGCGGACTTAACCGCAAATGTGCGGACCTAACCGCAAATGTGCTTACCTAACCGCAAATGGGCGTACCTAACCGCAAATGTGCGGACTTAACCGCAAATGTGCGGACTTAACCGCAAATGTGTCGGCCTAACCGCAAATGTGCGGACCTAGCCGCAAATGTGCGGACCTAACCGCAAATGTGCGGACGTAACATCAATTGTGTGCACGTAACCGCAAATGTGCGGATCTAACCGCAAATTTGCGGACTTAACCGCAAATGAGCGGACCTAACCGCAAATGTGCCGACCTAACCGCAAATGTGCGGACCTAACCGCAAATGTGCGTACCTAACCGCAAATGTGCGGACTTAACCGCAAATGTGCGGACCTAACCGCAAATGTGCGGACTTAACCGCAAATGAGCGGACCTAACCGCAAATGTGCCGACCTAACCGCAAATGTGCGGACCTAACCGCAAATGTGCCAACCTAACCGCAAATGTGCGTATCTAACCGCAAATGTGCGTACCTAACCGCAAATGTGCGGATCTAACCGCAAATGAGCGGATCTAACCGCAAATTTGCGGACCTAACCGCAAATGTGCGGACTTAACCGCAAATGTGCGGACGTAACCGCAAATGTGCGGACCTAACCGCAAATGTGCGGACGTAACCGCAAATGTGCGTACCTAACCGCAAATGTGCGGATCTAACCGCAAATGAGCGGATCTAACCGCAAATTTGCGGACCTAACCGCAAATGTGCGGACTTAACCGCAAATGTGCGGACGTAACCGCAAATGTGCGGACCTAACCGCAAATGTGCGGACCTAACCGCAAATGTGCGTACCTAACCGCAAATGTGCGGACTTAACCGCAAATGTGCGGACCTAACCGCAAATGTGCTTACCTAACCGCAAATGGGCGTACCTAACCGCAAATGTGCGGACTTAACCGCAAATGTGCGGACTTAACCGCAAATGTGTCGGCCTAACCGCAAATGTGCGGACCTAGCCGCAAATGTGCGGACCTAACCGCAAATGTGCGGACGTAACATCAATTGTGTGGACGTAACCGCAAATGTGCGGATCTAACCGCAAATTTGCGGAACTAACCGCAAATGTGCGTACCTAACCGCAAATGTGCGGACGAAACCGCAAATGTGCGGACATAACCGCAAATGTGCGGACGTAACCGCAAATGAGCGGACTTAACCGCAAATGTGCGGACCTAACCGCAAATGTGCGGACCTAACCGCAAATGTGCGTACCTAACCGCAAATGTGCGGATCTAACCGCAAATTTGCGGACCTAACCGCAAATGTGCGGATCTAACCGCAAATGTGTCGGCCTAACCGCAAATGTGCGGACCTAGCCGCAAATGTGCGGACGTAACCGCAAATGTGCGGACTTAACCGCAAATGTGCGGACCTAACCGCAAATGTGCTTACCTAACCGCAAATGGGCGTACCTAACCGCAAATGTGCGGACTTAACCGCAAATGTGCGGACTTAACCGCAAATGTGTCGGCCTAACCGCAAATGTGCGGACCTAACCGCAAATGTGCGTACCTAACCGCAAATGTGCGGATCTAACCGCAAATGTGCGGACCTAGCCGCAAATGTGCCAACCTAACCGCAAATGTGCGTATCTAACCGCAAATGTGCGGACGTAACCGCAAATGTGCGGACGTAACCGCAAATGTGCGGACGTAACTGCAAATGTGCGGACGTAACCGCAAATGTGCGTACCTAACCGCAAATGTGCGGATCTAACCGCAAATGAGCGGATCTAACCGCAAATTTGCGGACCTAACCGCAAATGTGCGGACTTAACCGCAAATGTGCGGACGTAACCGCAAATGTGCGGACCTAACCGCAAATGTGCGGACCTAACCGCAAATGTGCGTACCTAACCGCAAATGTGCGGACTTAACCGCAAATGTGCGGACCTAACCGCAAATGTGCTTACCTAACCGCAAATGGGCGTACCTAACCGCAAATGTGCGGACTTAACCGCAAATGTGCGGACTTAACCGCAAATGTGTCGGCCTAACCGCAAATGTGCGGACCTAGCCGCAAATGTGCGGACCTAACCGCAAATGTGCGGACGTAACATCAATTGTGTGCACGTAACCGCAAATGTGCGGATCTAACCGCAAATGTGCGGACTTAAACCGCAAATGAGCGGACCTAACCGCAAATGTGCCGACCTAACCGCAAATGTGCGGACCTAACCGCAAATGTGCGTACCTAACCGCAAATGTGCGGACTTAACCGCAAATGTGCGGACCTAACCGCAAATGTGCGGACTTAACCGCAAATGAGCGGACCTAACCGCAAATGTGCCGACCTAACCGCAAATGTGCGGACCTAACCGCAAATGTGCCAACCTAACCGCAAATGTGCGTATCTAACCGCAAATGTGCGGACGTAACCGCAAATGTGCGGACGTAACCGCAAATGTGCGGACGTAACTGCAAATGTGCGGACGTAACCGCAAATGTGCGTACCTAACCGCAAATGTGCGGATCTAACCGCAAATGAGCGGATCTAACCGCAAATTTGCGGACCTAACCGCAAATGTGCGGACTTAACCGCAAATGTGTCGGCCTAACCGCAAATGTGCGGACCTAGCCGCAAATGTGCAGACCTAACCGCAAATGTGCGGACGTAACATCAATTGTGTGCACGTAACCGCAAATGTGCGGATCTAACCGCAAATTTGCGGACTTAACCGCAAATGAGCGGACCTAACCGCAAATGTGCCGACCTAACCGCAAATGTGCGGACCTAACCGCAAATGTGCGTACCTAACCGCAAATGTGCGGACTTAACCGCAAATGTGCGGACCTAACCGCAAATGTGCGGACTTAACCGCAAATGAGCGGACCTAACCGCAAATGTGCCGACCTAACCGCAAATGTGCGGACCTAACCGCAAATGTGCCAACCTAACCGCAAATGTGCGTATCTAACCGCAAATGTGCGGACGTAACCGCAAATGTGCGGACGTAACCGCAAATGTGCGGACGTAACTGCAAATGTGCGGACGTAACCGCAAATGTGCGTACCTAACCGCAAATGTGCGGATCTAACCGCAAATGAGCGGATCTAACCGCAAATTTGCGGACCTAACCGCAAATGTGCGGACTTAACCGCAAATGTGCGGACGTAACCGCAAATGTGCGGACCTAACCGCAAATGTGCGGACCTAACCGCAAATGTGCGTACCTAACCGCAAATGTGCGGACTTAACCGCAAATGTGCGGACCTAACCGCAAATGTGCTTACCTAACCGCAAATGGGCGTACCTAACCGCAAATGTGCGGACTTAACCGCAAATGTGCGGACTTAACCGCAAATGTGTCGGCCTAACCGCAAATGTGCGGACCTAGCCGCAAATGTGCGGACCTAACCGCAAATGTGCGGACGTAACATCAATTGTGTGGACGTAACCGCAAATGTGCGGATCTAACCGCAAATTTGCGGAACTAACCGCAAATGTGCGTACCTAACCGCAAATGTGCGGACGAAACCGCAAATGTGCGGACATAACCGCAAATGTGCGGACGTAACCGCAAATGAGCGGACTTAACCGCAAATGTGCGGACCTAACCGCAAATGTGCGGACGTAACCGCAAATGTGCGGACCTAACCGCAAATGTGCGGACCTAACCGCAAATGTGCGTACCTAACCGCAAATGTGCGGACCTAACCGCAAATGTGCGGACGTAACATCAATTGTGTGCACGTAACCGCAAATGTGCGGATCTAACCGCAAATTTGCGGACTTAACCGCAAATGAGCGGACCTAACAGCAAATGTGCCGACCTAACCGCAAATGTGCGGACCTAACCGCAAATGTGCGTACCTAACCGCAAATGTGCGGACTTAACCGCAAATGTGCGGACCTAACCGCAAATGTGCGGACTTAACCGCAAATGAGCGGACCTAACCGCAAATGTGCCGACCTAACCGCAAATGTGCGGACCTAACCGCAAATGTGCCAACCTAACCGCAAATGTGCGTATCTAACCGCAAATGTGCGGACGTAACCGCAAATGTGCGGACGTAACCGCAAATGTGCGGACGTAACTGCAAATGTGCGGACGTAACCGCAAATGTGCGTACCTAACCGCAAATGTGCGGATCTAACCGCAAATGAGCGGATCTAACCGCAAATTTGCGGACCTAACCGCAAATGTGCGGACTTAACCGCAAATGTGCGGACGTAACCGCAAATGTGCGGACCTAACCGCAAATGTGCGGACCTAACCGCAAATGTGCGTACCTAACCGCAAATGTGCGGACTTAACCGCAAATGTGCGGACCTAACCGCAAATGTGCTTACCTAACCGCAAATGGGCGTACCTAACCGCAAATGTGCGGACTTAACCGCAAATGTGCGGACTTAACCGCAAATGTGTCGGCCTAACCGCAAATGTGCGGACCTAGCCGCAAATGTGCGGACCTAACCGCAAATGTGCGGACGTAACATCAATTGTGTGGACGTAACCGCAAATGTGCGGATCTAACCGCAAATTTGCGGAACTAACCGCAAATGTGCGTACCTAACCGCAAATGTGCGGACGAAACCGCAAATGTGCGGACATAACCGCAAATGTGCGGACGTAACCGCAAATGAGCGGACTTAACCGCAAATGTGCGGACCTAACCGCAAATGTGCGGACCTAACCGCAAATGTGCGTACCTAACCGCAAATGTGCGGATCTAACCGCAAATTTGCGGACCTAACCGCAAATGTGCGGATCTAACCGCAAATGTGTCGGCCTAACCGCAAATGTGCGGACCTAGCCGCAAATGTGCGGACGTAACCGCAAATGTGCGGACTTAACCGCAAATGTGCGGACCTAACCGCAAATGTGCTTACCTAACCGCAAATGGGCGTACCTAACCGCAAATGTGCGGACTTAACCGCAAATGTGCGGACTTAACCGCAAATGTGTCGGCCTAACCGCAAATGTGCGGACCTAACCGCAAATGTGCGTACCTAACCGCAAATGTGCGGATCTAACCGCAAATGTGCGGACCTAGCCGCAAATGTGCGGACCTAACCGCAAATGTGCGTATCTAACCGCAAATGTGCGGACGTAACCGCAAATGTGCGGACGTAACCGCAAATGTGCGGACGTAACTGCAAATGTGCGGACCTAACCGCAAATGTGCGTACCTAACCGCAAATGTGCGGATCTAACCGCAAATGAGCGGATCTAACCGCAAATTTGCGGACCTAACCGCAAATGTGCGGACTTAACCGCAAATGTGCGGACGTAACCGCAAATGTGCGGACCTAACCGCAAATGTGCGGACCTAACCGCAAATGTGCGTACCTAACCGCAAATGTGCGGACTTAACCGCAAATGTGCGGACCTAACCGCAAATGTGCTTACCTAACCGCAAATGGGCGTACCTAACCGCAAATGTGCGGACTTAACCGCAAATGTGCGGACTTAACCGCAAATGTGTCGGCCTAACCGCAAATGTGCGGACCTAGCCGCAAATGTGCGGACCTAACCGCAAATGTGCGGACGTAACATCAATTGTGTGCACGTAACCGCAAATGTGCGGATCTAACCGCAAATTTGCGGAACTAACCGCAAATGTGCGTACCTAACCGCAAATGTGCGGACGAAACCGCAAATGTGCGGACATAACCGCAAATGTGCGGACGTAACCGCAAATGAGCGGACTTAACCGCAAATGTGCGGACCTAACCGCAAATGTGCGGACCTAACCGCAAATGTGCGTACCTAACCGCAAATGTGCGGATCTAACCGCAAATTTGCGGACCTAACCGCAAATGTGCGGATCTAACCGCAAATGTGCGGACCTAACCGCAAATGTGCTTACCTAACCGCAAATGTGCGGATCTAACCGCAAATGTGCGGACCTAGCCGCAAATGTGCGGACCTAACCGCAAATGTGCGGACGTAACATCAAATGTGTGGACGTAACCGCAAATGTGCGGATCTAACCGCAAATGTGCGTACCTAGCCGCAAATGTGCGGACCTAACCGCAAATGAGCGGACCTAACCGCAAATGTGCGTATCTAACCGCAAATGTGCGGACGTAACCGCAAATGTGCGGACGTAACCGCAAATGTGCGGACGTAACCGCAAATGTGCGGACGTAACCGCAAATGTGCGGACGTAACCGCAAATGTGCGGACCTAACCGCAAATGTGCGGACCTAACCGCAAATGTGCGTACCTAACCGCAAATGTGTGGATCTAACCGCAAATTTGCGGACCTAACCGCAAATGTGCGGACGTAACCGCAAATGGGCGTACCTAACCGCAAATGTGCGGACTTAACCGCAAATGTGCTTACCTAACCGCAAATGGGCGTACCTAACCGCAAATGTGCGGACGTAACCGCAAATGTGCGGACCTAACCGCAAATGTGCGGACCTAACCGCAAATGTGCGGATCTAACCGCAAATTTGCGGACCTAACCGCAAATGTGCGGACGTAACCGCAAATGGGCGTACCTAACCGCAAATGTGCGGACTTAACCGCAAATGTGCGGACTTAACCGCAAATGTGTCGGCCTAACCGCAAATGTGCCGACCTAACCGCAAATGTGCGGACCTAACCGCAAATGTGCGTACCTAACCGCAAATGTGCGGACCTAGCCGCAAATGTGCCGACTTAACCGCAAATGTGCGGACCTAACCGCGAATGTGCGGACGTAACCGCAAATGTGCGGACGTAACCGCAAATGTGCGGACCTAACCGCAAATGTGCGTACCTAGCCGCAAATGTGCGGACCTAACCGCAAATGTGCGGACCTAACCGCAAATGTGCGTATCTAACAGCAAATGTGCGGACGTAACCGCAAATGTGCGGACGTAACCGCAAATGTGCGGACGTAACCGCAAATGTGCGGACGTAACCGCAAATGTGCGGACCTAACCGCAAATGTGCGGACCTAACCGCAAATGTGCGTACCTAACCGCAAATGTGCGGATCTAACCGCAAATTTGCGGACCTAACCGCAAATGTGCGGATCTAAACGCAAATGTGCGGACGAAACCGCAAATGTGCGGACTTAACCGCAAATGTGCGGTCGTAACCGCAAATGTGCGGACCTAACCGCAAATGTGCGTACCTAACCGCAAATGTGCGGACCTAACCGCAAATGTGCGGACCTAACCGCAAATGTGCGTATCTAACCGCAAATGTGCGGAACTAACCGCAAATTTGCGGACCTAACCGCAAATGTGCGGACGTAACCGCAAATGTGCGGACGTAACCGCAAATGTGCGGACGTAACCGCAAATGTGCCGACCTAACCGCAAATGTGCGGACCTAACCGCAAATGTGCCAACCTAACCGCAAATGTGCGGACGTAACCGCTAATGTGCCGACTTAACCGCAAATGTGCGGACCTAACCGCGAATGTGCGGACGTAACCGCAAATGTGCGGACGTAACCGCAAATGTGCGGACCTAACCGCAAATGTGCGTACCTAGCCGCAAATGTGCGGACCTAACCGCAAATGTGCGGACCTAACCGCAAATGTGCGTATCTAACCGCAAATGTGCGGACGTAACCGCAAATGTGCGGACGTAACCGCAAATGTGCGGACGTAACCGCAAATGTGCGGACGTAACCGCAAATGTGCGGACGTAACCGCAAATGTGCGGACCTAACCGCAAATGTGCGGACCTAACCGCAAATGTGCGTACCTAACCGCAAATGTGCGGATCTAACCGCAAATTTGCGGACCTAACCGCAAATGTGCGGACGTAACCGCAAATGGGCGTACCTAACCGCAAATGTGCGGACTTAACCGCAAATGTGCGGACTTAACCGCAAATGTGTCGGCCTAACCGCAAATGTGCCGACCTAACCGCAAATGTGCGGACCTAACCGCAAATGTGCGTACCTAACCGCAAATGTGCGGATCTAACCGCAAATGTGCGGACCTAGCCGCAAATGTGCGGACCTAACCGCAAATGTGCGGACGTAACATCAAATGTGTGGAAGTAACCGCAAATGTGCGGATCTAACCGCAAATTTGCGGAACTAACCGCAAATGTGCGGACCTAACCGCAAATGTGCGGACCTAACCGCAAATGTGCGTACCTAACCGCAAATGTGCCGACTTAACCGCAAATGTGCGGACCTAGCCGCAAATGTGCGGACCTAACCGCAAATGTGCGGACGTAACTGCAAATGTGCGGACCTAACCGCAAATGTGCGTACCTAGCCGCAAATGTGCGGACCTAACCGCAAATGTGCGGACCTAACCGCAAATGTGCGTATCTAACCGCAAATGTGCGGACGTAACCGCAAATGTGCGGACGTAACCGCAAATGTGCGGACGTAACCGCAAATGTGCGGGCGTAACCGCAAATGTGCGGACCTAACCGCAAATGTGCGGACCTAACCGCAAATGTGCGTACCTAACCGCAAATGTGCGGATCTAACCGCAAATTTGCGGACCTAACCGCAAATGTGCGGACGTAACCGCAAATGGGCGTACCTAACCGCAAATGTGCGGACTTCACCGCAAATGTGCGGACTTAACCGCAAATGTGTCGGCCTAACCGCAAATGTGCCGACCTAACCGCAAATGTGCGGACCTAACCGCAAATGTGCGTACCTAACCGCAAATGTGCGGATCTAACCGCAAATGTGCGGACCTAGCCGCAAATGTGCGGACCTAACCGCAAATGTGCGGACGTAACATCAAATGTGTGGACGTAACCGCAAATGTGCGGATCTAACCGCAAATTTGCGGAACTAACCGCAAATGTGCGGACCTAACCGCAAATGTGCGGACCTAACCGCAAATGTGCGGACTTAACCGCAAATGTGCGGACGTAACCGCAAATGTGCGGACTTAACCGCAAATGTGCGGACATAACCGCAAATGTGCGGACGTAAGCGCAAATATGCGGACTTAACCGCAAATGTGCGGACTTAACCGCAAATGTGCGGACCTAGCCGCAAATGTGCGGACCTAACCGCAAATGTGCGGACTTAACCGCAAATGAGCGGACCTAACCGCAAATGTGCCGACCTAACCGCAAATGTGCGGACCTAACCGCAAATGTGCCAACCTAACCGCAAATGTGCGGACGTAACCGCTAATGTGCCGACTTAACCGCAAATGTGCGGACCTAACCGCGAATGTGCGGACGTAACCGCAAATGTGCGGACGTAACCGCAAATGTGCGGACCTAACCGCAAATGTGCGTACCTAGCCGCAAATGTGCGGACCTAACCGCAAATGTGCGGACCTAACCGCAAATGTGCGTATCTAACCGCAAATGTGCGGACGTAACCGCAAATGTGCGGACGTAACCGCAAATGTGCGGACGTAACCGCAAATGTGCGGACGTAACCGCAAATGTGCGGACCTAACCGCAAATGTGCGGACCTAACCGCAAATGTGCGTACCTAACCGCAAATGTGCGGATCTAACCGCAAATTTGCGGACCTAACCGCAAATGTGCGGACGTAACCGCAAATGGGCGTACCTAACCGCAAATGTGCGGACCTAACCGCAAATGTGCGGACTTAACCGCAAATGTGTCGGCCTAACCGCAAATGTGCCGACCTAACCGCAAATGTGCGGACCTAACCGCAAATGTGCGTACCTAACCGCAAATGTGCGGATCTAACCGCAAATGTGCGGACCTAGCCGCAAATGTGCGGACCTAACCGCAAATGTGCGGACGTAACATCAAATGTGTGGACGTAACCGCAAATGTGCGGATCTAACCGCAAATTTGCGGAACTAACCGCAAATGTGCGGACCTAACCGCAAATGTGCGGACCTAACCGCAAATGTGCGTACCTAACCGCAAATGTGCGGATCTAACCGCAAATGTGCGGACCTAGCCGCAAATGTGCGGACCTAACCGCAAATGTGCGGACGTAACCGCAAATGTGCGGACGTAACCGCAAATGTGCGGACCTAACCGCAAATGTGCGGACTTAACCGCAAATGTGTCGGCCTAACCGCAAATGTGCCGACCTAACCGCAAATGTGCGGACCTAACCGCAAATGTGCGGACCTAACCGCAAATGTGCGTACCTAACCGCAAATGTGCGGACCTAACCGCAAATGTGCGGACCTAACCGCAAATGTGCGGACCTAACCGCAAATGTGCGTACCTAACCGCAAATGTGCGGACCTAACCGCAAATGTGCGGACCTAACCGCAAATGTGCGTACCTAACCGCAAATGTGCGGACCTAACCGCAAATGTGCGGACCTAACCGCAAATGTGCGGACCTAACCGCAAATGTGCGTACCTAACCGCAAATGTGCGGATCTAACCGCAAATGTGCGGACCTAGCCGCAAATGTGCGGACCTAACCGCAAATGTGCGGACGTAACATCAAATGTGTGGACGTAACCGCAAATGTGCGGATCTAACCGCAAATTTGCGGAACTAACCGCAAATGTGCGGACCTAACCGCAAATGTGCGGACCTAACCGCAAATGTGCGTACCTAACCGCAAATGTGCGGATCTAACCGCAAATGTGCGGACCTAGCCGCAAATGTGCGGACCTAACCGCAAATGTGCGGACGTAACCGCAAATGTGCGGACGTAACCGCAAATGTGCGGACGAAACCGCAAATGTGCGGACTTAACCGCAAATGTGCGGACGTAACCGCAAATGTGCGGCCCAACCGCCAATGTGCCGACCTAACCGCAAATGTGCGGACTTAACCGCAAATGTGCGGGCGTAAGCCCAAATGTGCGGACGTAAGCCCAAATGTGCGGACTTAACCGCAAATGTGCGGACTTAACCGCAAATGTGCGGCCCAACCGCCAATGTGCCGACCTAACCGCAAATGTGCGGACTTAACCGCAAATGTGCGGGCGTAAGCCCAAATGTGCGGACGTAAGCCCAAATGTGCGTACCTAACCGCAAATGTGCGGATCTAACCGCAAATTTGCGGACCAAACCGCAAATGTGCGGACGTAACCGCAAATGGGCGTACCTAACCGCAAATGTGCGGACTTCACCGCAAATGTGCGGACTTAACCGCAAATGTGTCGGCCTAACCGCAAATGTGCCGACCTAACCGCAAATGTGCGGACCTAACCGCAAATGTGCGTACCTAACCGCAAATGTGCGGATCTAACCGCAAATGTGCGGACCTAGCCGCAAATGTGCGGACCTAACCGCAAATGTGCGGACGTAACATCAAATGTGTGGACGTAACCGCAAATGTGCGGATCTAACCGCAAATTTGCGGAACTAACCGCAAATGTGCGGACCTAACCGCAAATGTGCGGACCTAACCGCAAATGTGCGTACCTAACCGCAAATGTGCGGATCTAACCGCAAATGTGCGGACCTAGCCGCAAATGTGCGGACCTAACCGCAAATGTGCGGACGTAACCGCAAATGTGCGGACCTAGCCGCAAATGTGCGGACCTAACCGCAAATGTGCGGACGTAACATCAAATGTGTGGACGTAACCGCAAATGTGCGGATCTAACCGCAAATTTGCGGAACTAACCGCAAATGTGCGGACCTAACCGCAAATGTGCGGACCTAACCGCAAATGTGCGTACCTAACCGCAAATGTGCGGACCTAACCGCAAATGTGCGGACCTAACCGCAAATGTGCGGACCTAACCGCAAATGTGCGTACCTAACCGCAAATGTGCGGATCTAACCGCAAATGTGCGGACCTAGCCGCAAATGTGCGGACCTAACCGCAAATGTGCGGACGTAACATCAAATGTGTGGACGTAACCGCAAATGTGCGGATCTAACCGCAAATTTGCGGAACTAACCGCAAATGTGCGGACCTAACCGCAAATGTGCGGACCTAACCGCAAATGTGCGTACCTAACCGCAAATGTGCGGATCTAACCGCAAATGTGCGGACCTAGCCGCAAATGTGCGGACCTAACCGCAAATGTGCGGACGTAACCGCAAATGTGCGGACGTAACCGCAAATGTGCGGACGAAACCGCAAATGTGCGGACTTAACCGCAAATGTGCGGACGTAACCGCAAATGTGCGGACCTAGCCGCAAATGTGCGGCCCAACCGCCAATGTGCCGACCTAACCGCAAATGTGCGGACTTAACCGCAAATGTGCGGGCGTAAGCCCAAATGTGCGGACGTAAGCCCAAATGTGCGGACTTAACCGCAAATGTGCGGACTTAACCGCAAATGTGCGGACGTAAGCGCAAATATGCGGACTTAACCGCAAATGTGCGGACTTAACCGCAAATGTGCGGACCTAGCCGCAAATGTGCGGACCTAACCGCAAATGTGCGGACTTAACCGCAAATGAGCGGACCTAACCGCAAATGTGCCGACCTAACCGCAAATGTGCGGACCTAACCGCAAATGTGCCAACCTAACCGCAAATGTGCGGACGTAACCGCTAATGTGCCGACTTAACCGCAAATGTGCGGACCTAACCGCAAATGTGCGGACTTAACCGCAAATGTGCGGACCTAGCCGCAAATGTGCGGACCTAACCGCAAATGTGCGGACTTAACCGCAAATGAGCGGACCTAACCGCAAATGTGCGGACTTAACCGCAAATGTGCGGACTTAACCGCAAATGTGCGGACCTAGCCGCAAATGTGCGGACCTAACCGCAAATGTGCGGACTTAACCGCAAATGAGCGGACCTAACCGCAAATGTGCCGACCTAACCGCAAATGTGCGGACCTAACCGCAAATGTGCCAACCTAACCGCAAATGTGCGGACGTAACCGCTAATGTGCCGACTTAACCGCAAATGTGCGGACCTAACCGCAAATGTGCGTACCTAACCGCAAATGTGCGGATCTAACCGCAAATGTGCGGACCTAGCCGCAAATGTGCGGACCTAACCGCAAATGTGCGGACTTAACCGCAAATGTGCGGATCTAACCGCAAATTTGCGGAACTAACCGCAAATGTGCGGACCTAACCGCAAATGTGCGGACCTAACCGCAAATGTGCGTACCTAACCGCAAATGTGCCGACTTAACCGCAAATGTGCGGACCTAGCCGCAAATGTGCGGACCTAACCGCAAATGTGCGGACGTAACCGCAAATGTGCGGACCTAACCGCAAATGTGCGTACCTAGCCGCAAATGTGCGGACCTAACCGCAAATGTGCGGACCTAACCGCAAATGTGCGGACTTAACCGCAAATGTGCGGACCTAGCCGCAAATGTGCGGACCTAACCGCAAATGTGCGGACTTAACCGCAAATGAGCGGACCTAACCGCAAATGTGCGGACTTAACCGCAAATGTGCGGACTTAACCGCAAATGTGCGGACCTAGCCGCAAATGTGCGGACCTAACCGCAAATGTGCGGACTTAACCGCAAATGAGCGGACCTAACCGCAAATGTGCCGACCTAACCGCAAATGTGCGGACCTAACCGCAAATGTGCCAACCTAACCGCAAATGTGCGGACGTAACCGCTAATGTGCCGACTTAACCGCAAATGTGCGGACCTAACCGCAAATGTGCGTACCTAACCGCAAATGTGCGGATCTAACCGCAAATGTGCGGACCTAGCCGCAAATGTGCGGACCTAACCGCAAATGTGCGGACGTAACATCAAATGTGTGGACGTAACCGCAAATGTGCGGATCTAACCGCAAATTTGCGGAACTAACCGCAAATGTGCGGACCTAACCGCAAATGTGCGGACCTAACCGCAAATGTGCGTACCTAACCGCAAATGTGCCGACTTAACCGCAAATGTGCGGACCTAGCCGCAAATGTGCGGACCTAACCGCAAATGTGCGGACGTAACCGCAAATGTGCGGACCTAACCGCAAATGTGCGTACCTAGCCGCAAATGTGCGGACCTAACCGCAAATGTGCGGACCTAACCGCAAATGTGCGTATCTAACCGCAAATGTGCGGACGTAACCGCAAATGTGCGGACGTAACCGCAAATGTGCGGACGTAACCGCAAATGTGCGGACGTAACCGCAAATGTGCGGACCTAACCGCAAATGTGCGGACCTAACCGCAAATGTGCGTACCTAACCGCAAATGTGCGGATCTAACCGCAAATTTGCGGACCTAACCGCAAATGTGCGGACGTAACCGCAAATGGGCGTACCTAACCGCAAATGTGCGGACTTCACCGCAAATGTGCGGACTTAACCGCAAATGTGTCGGCCTAACCGCAAATGTGCCGACCTAACCGCAAATGTGCGGACCTAACCGCAAATGTGCCGACCTAACCGCAAATGTGCGGACCTAACCGCAAATGTGCGTACCTAACCGCAAATGTGCGGATCTAACCGCAAATGTGCGGACCTAGCCGCAAATGTGCGGACCTAACCGCAAATGTGCGGACGTAACATCAAATGTGTGGACGTAACCGCAAATGTGCGGATCTAACCGCAAATTTGCGGAACTAACCGCAAATGTGCGGACCTAACCGCAAATGTGCGGACCTAACCGCAAATGTGCGTACCTACCGCAAATGTGCGGATCTAACCGCAAATGTGCGGACCTAGCCGCAAATGTGCGGACCTAACCGCAAATGTGCGGACGTAACCGCAAATGTGCGGACGTAACCGCAAATGTGCGGACTTCACCGCAAATGTGCGGACTTAACCGCAAATGTGTCGGCCTAACCGCAAATGTGCCGACCTAACCGCAAATGTGCGGACCTAACCGCAAATGTGCGTACCTAACCGCAAATGTGCGGATCTAACCGCAAATGTGCGGACCTAGCCGCAAATGTGCGGACCTAACCGCAAATGTGCGGACGTAACATCAAATGTGTGGACGTAACCGCAAATGTGCGGATCTAACCGCAAATTTGCGGAACTAACCGCAAATGTGCGGACCTAACCGCAAATGTGCGGACCTAACCGCAAATGTGCGTACCTAACCGCAAATGTGCGGACCTAACCGCAAATGTGCGGACCTAACCGCAAATGTGCGGACCTAACCGCAAATGTGCGTACCTAACCGCAAATGTGCGGATCTAACCGCAAATGTGCGGACCTAGCCGCAAATGTGCGGACCTAACCGCAAATGTGCGGACGTAACATCAAATGTGTGGACGTAACCGCAAATGTGCGGATCTAACCGCAAATTTGCGGAACTAACCGCAAATGTGCGGACCTAACCGCAAATGTGCGGACCTAACCGCAAATGTGCGTACCTAACCGCAAATGTGCGGATCTAACCGCAAATGTGCGGACCTAGCCGCAAATGTGCGGACCTAACCGCAAATGTGCGGACGTAACCGCAAATGTGCGGACGTAACCGCAAATGTGCGGACGAAACCGCAAATGTGCGGACTTAACCGCAAATGTGCGGACGTAACCGCAAATGTGCGGCCCAACCGCCAATGTGCCGACCTAACCGCAAATGTGCGGACTTAACCGCAAATGTGCGGGCGTAAGCCCAAATGTGCGGACGTAAGCCCAAATGTGCGGACTTAACCGCAAATGTGCGGACTTAACCGCAAATGTGCGGACGTAAGCGCAAATATGCGGACTTAACCGCAAATGTGCGGACTTAACCGCAAATGTGCGGACCTAGCCGCAAATGTGCGGACCTAACCGCAAATGTGCGGACTTAACCGCAAATGAGCGGACCTAACCGCAAATGTGCCGACCTAACCGCAAATGTGCGGACCTAACCGCAAATGTGCCAACCTAACCGCAAATGTGCGGACGTAACCGCTAATGTGCCGACTTAACCGCAAATGTGCGGACCTAACCGCGAATGTGCGGACGTAACCGCAAATGTGCGGACGTAACCGCAAATGTGCGGACCTAACCGCAAATGTGCGTACCTAGCCGCAAATGTGCGGACCTAACCGCAAATGTGCGGACCTAACCGCAAATGTGCGGATCTAACCGCAAATGTGCGGACCTAGCCGCAAATGTGCGGACCTAGCCGCAAATGTGCGGACCTAACCGCAAATGTGCGGACGTAACCGCAAATGTGCGGACGTAACCGCAAATGTGCGGACGAAACCGCAAATGTGCGGACTTAACCGCAAATGTGCGGACGTAACCGCAAATGTGCGGCCCAACCGCCAATGTGCCGACCTAACCGCAAATGTGCGGACTTAACCGCAAATGTGCGGGCGTAAGCCCAAATGTGCGGACGTAAGCCCAAATGTGCGGACTTAACCGCAAATGTGCGGACTTAACCGCAAATGTGCGGACGTAAGCGCAAATGTGCGGACTTAACCGCAAATGTGCGGACTTAACCGCAAATGTGCGGACCTAGCCGCAAATGTGCGGACCTAACCGCAAATGTGCGG
>CAKAJI010000169.1:42924-103905 GCA_916610255.1 Lasioglossum lativentre | reverse complement strand
CATTTGCGGTTACGTCCGCACATTTGCGGTTACGTCCGCACATTTGCGGTTAGGTCCGCACATTTGCGGCTAGGTCCGAACATTTGCGGTTAAGTCCGCACATTTGCGGTTACGTCCGCACATTTGCGGTTAAGTCCGCACATTTGCGGTTAGGTCCGCAAATTTGCGGTTAGATCCGCACATTTGCGGTTAGGTACGCACATTTGCGGTTAGGTCCGCACATTTGCGGTTAGGTCCGCACATTGCGGTTAGGTACGCACATTTGCGGTTAGGTCCGCACATTTGCGGTTAAGTCGGCACATTTGCGGTTAGGTAAGCACATTTGCGGTTAGGTCCGCACATTTGCAGTTACGTCCGCACATTTGCGGTTACGTCCGCACATTTGCGGTTAGGTCCGCACATTTGCGGCTAGGTCCGCACATTTGCGGTTAGATCCGCACATTTGCGGTTAGGTACGCACATTTGGGCTTACGTCCGCACATTTGCGGTTAAGTCCGCTCATTTGCGGTTAAGTCCGCACATTTGCGGTTACGTCTGCACATTTACGGTTAAGTCCGCACATTTGCGGTTACGTCCGCACATTTGCGGTTAAGTCCGCACATTTGCGGTTACGTCCGCACATTTGCGGTTACGTCCGCACATTTGCGGTTAGGTCCGCACATTTGCGGCTAGGTCCGCACATTTGAGGTTAGATCCGCACATTTGCGGTTAGGTACGCACATTTGCGGTTAGGTCCGCATATTTGCGGTTAGGTCCGCACATTTGCGGTTAGGCCGACACATTTTGCGGTTAAGTCCGCACATTTTGCGGTTAGGTACGGCCCATTTGCGGGGTTAGGTCCGCTCATTTTGCGGTTAAGTCCGGCACATTTGCGGTTACGTCCGCACATTTGCGGTTAGGTCGGCACATTTGCGTTAGGCCAACACATTTGCGGTTAAGTCCGCACATTTGCGGTTACGTCCGCACATTTGCGGTTAGGTCCGCCACATTTGCGGTTACGTCCGCACATTTGCGGTTTAGGTCCGCACATTTGCGGCTAGGTCCGCACATTTGCGGTTAGGTACGCACATTTGGGCTTACGTCCGCACATTTGCGGTTAAGTCCGCTCATTTGCGATTAAGTCCGCACATTTGCGGTTACGTCTGCACATTTACGGTTAAGTCCGCACATTTGCGGTTACGTCCGCACATTTGCGGTTAAGTCCGCACATTTGCGGTAACGTCCGCACATTTGCGGTTAGGTCCGCACATTTGCGGCTAGGTCCGCACATTTGAGGTTAAGTCCGCACATTTGCGGTTACGTCCACACATTTGCGGTTACGTCCGCACATTTGCGGTTAGGTCCGCACATTTGCGGTTAGGTACGTACATTTGCGGTTAGGTACGCACATTTGCGGTTAAGTCGGCACATTTGCGGTTAGGACCGCTCATTTGCGGTTAAGTCCGCATATTTGCGCTTACGTCCGCACATTTGCGGCTAGGTCCGCACATTTGCGGTTAGGTCGGCACATTTGCGGTTAGGCCGACACATTTGCGGTTAAGTACCGCACATTTGCGGTTAGGTACGCCCGTTTGCGGTTAGGTAAGCACATTTGCGGTTAGGTCCGCACATTTGAGGTTAAGTCCGCACATTTGCGGTTACGTCCGCACATTTGCGGTTACGTCCGCACATTTGCGGTTACGTCCACACATTTGCGGTTACGTCCGCACATTTGCGGTTAGGTCCGCACATTTGCGGCTAGGTCCGCACATTGGCGGTTAGATCCGCTCATTTGCGGTTAGGTACGCACATTTGGGCTTACGTCCGCACATTTGCGGTTAAGTCCGCACATTTGCGGTTAGTTCCGCACATTTGCGGTTAGGTCCGCACATTTGCGGTTACGTCCGCACATTTGCGGTTACGTCCGCACATTTGCGGTTAAGTCCGCACATTTGCGGTTAAGTCCGCACATTTGGGCTTACGTCCGCACATTTGCGGTTAAGTCCGCACATTTGCGGTTACATCCACACATTTGCGGTTACTACCGCACATTTGCGGTTAGGTCCGCACATTTGCGGCTAGGTCCGCACATTTGCGGTTAGATCCGCACATTTGCGGTTAGGTACGCACATTTGGGCTTACGTCCGCACATTTGCGGTTAAGTCCGCTCATTTGCGGTTAAGTCCGCACATTTGCGGTTACGTCCGCACATTTACGGTTAAGTCCGCACATTTGCGGTTACGTCCGCACATTTGCGGTTAGGTCCGCACATTTGCGGTTTAGGTCCGCACATTGCGGTTAGGTACGCACATTTGCGGTTAGGTACGCACATTTGCGGTTAGGTCCGCACATTTGCGGTTAGGTCCGCACATTTGCGGTTAGGTACGCACATTTGCGGTTAGGTCCGCACATTTGCGGTTAAGTCGGCACATTTGCGGTTAGGTCCGCTCATTTGCGGTTAAGTCCGCACATTTGCGGTTAGGTCCGCACATTTGCGGTTAGTTCCGCAAAATTTGCGGTTAGGTCCGCAAATTTGCGGTTAGATGCGCACATTTGCGGTTAGGTACGCACATTTGCGGTAAAGGTCCGCAACATTTGGCGGTTAGGTCCGCACATTTGCGGTTAAGTCGGCACATTTGCGGTTAGCTCCGCACATTTGCAGTTACGTCCGCACATTTGCGGTTACGTCCGCACATTTGCGGTTAGGTCCGCACATTTGCGGCTAGGTCCGAACATTTGCGGTTAGGTACGCACATTTGGGCTTACGTCCGCACATTTGCGGTTAAGTCCGCTCATTTGCGGTTAAGTCCGCACATTTGCGGTTAAGTCCGCACATTTGCGGTTAGGTCCGCAAATTTGCGGTTAGGTCGGCACATTTGCGGTTAGGTCCGCACAATTGCGGTTAGGTCGGCACATTTGGGGTTAGGTCCGCACATTTGCGGTTAAGTCCGCTCATTTGCGGTTAGGTCCGCTCATTTGCGGTTAAGTCCGCACATTTACGGTTACGTCCGCACATTTGCGGTTAGGTCGGCACATTTGCGGTTAGGTCCGCACAATTGCGGTTAGGTCGGCACATTTGGGGTTAGGTCCGCACATTTGCGGTTAAGTCCGCACATTTGCGGTTAGGTCCGCTCATTTGCGGTTAAGTCCGCACATTTGCGGTTACGTCCGCACATTTGCGGTTAGGTCGGCACATTTGCGTTAGGCCAACACATTTGCGGTTAAGTCCGCACATTTGCGGTTACGTCCGCACATTTGCGGTTAGGTCGGCACATTTGCGGTTAGGCCGACACATTTGCGGTTAAGTACCGCACATTTGCGGTTAGGTACGCCCGTTTGCGGTTAGGTAAGCACATTTGCGGTTAGGTCCGCACATTTGAGGTTAAGTCCGCACATTTGCGGTTACGTCCGCACATTTGCGGCTAGGTCCGCACATTGGCGGTTAGATCCGCTCATTTGCGGTTAGGTACGCACATTTGGGCTTACGTCCGCACATTTGCGGTTAAGTCCGCACATTTGCGGTTAGTTCCGCACATTTGCGGTTAAGTCCGCACATTTGCGGTTACGTCCGCACATTTGCGGTTACGTCCGCACATTTGCGGTTAAGTCCGCACATTTGCGGTTAAGTCCGCACATTTGGGCTTACGTCCGCACATTTGCGGTTAAGTCCGCACATTTGCGGTTACATCCACACATTTGCGGTTACTACCGCACATTTGCGGTTAGGTCCGCACATTTGCGGCTAGGTCCGCACATTTGCGGTTAGATCCGCACATTTGCGGTTAGGTACGCACATTTGGGCTTACGTCCGCACATTTGCGGTTAAGTCCGCTCATTTGCGGTTAAGTCCGCACATTTGCGGTTACGTCCGCACATTTACGGTTAAGTCCGCACATTTGCGGTTACGTCCGCACATTTGCGGTTAGGTCCGCACATTTGCGGTTAGGTCCGCACATTTGCGGTTAGGTACGCACATTGCGGTTAGGTACGCACATTTGCGGATAGGTCCGCACATTTGCGGTTAGGTCCGCACATTTGCGGTTAGGTACGCACATTTGCGGTTAGGTCCGCACATTTGCGGTTAAGTCGGCACATTTGCGGTTAGGTCCGCTCATTTGCGGTTAAGTCCGCACATTTGCGGTTAGGTCCGCACATTTGCGGTTAGTTCCGCAAAATTTGCGGTTAGGTCCGCAAATTTGCGGTTAGATGCGCACATTTGCGGTTAGGTACGCACATTTGCGGTTAGGTCCGCACATTTGCGGTTAGGTCCGCACATTTGCGGTTAGGTACGCACATTTGCGGTTAGCTCCGCACATTTGCAGTTACGTCCGCACATTTGCGGTTACGTCCGCACATTTGCGGTTAGGTCCGCACATTTGCGGCTAGGTCCGCACATTTGCGGTTAGATCCGCACATTTGCGGTTAGGTACGCACATTTGGGCTTACGTCCGCACATTTGCGGTTAAGTCCGCTCATTTGCGGTTAAGTCCGCACATTTGCGGTTAAGTCCGCACATTTGCGGTTAGGTCCGCAAATTTGCGGTTAGGTCGGCACATTTGCGGTTAGGTCCGCACAATTGCGGTTAGGTCGGCACATTTGGGGTTAGGTCCGCACATTTGCGGTTAAGTCCGCTCATTTGCGGTTAGGTCCGCTCATTTGCGGTTAAGTCCGCACATTTACGGTTACGTCCGCACATTTGCGGTTAGGTCGGCACATTTGCGGTTAGGTCCGCACAATTGCGGTTAGGTCGGCACATTTGGGGTTAGGTCCGCACATTTGCGGTTAAGTCCGCACATTTGCGGTTAGGTCCGCTCATTTGCGGTTAAGTCCGCACATTTGCGGTTACGTCCGCACATTTGCGGTTAGGTCGGCACATTTGCGTTAGGCCAACACATTTGCGGTTAAGTCCGCACATTTGCGGTTACGTCCGCACATTTGCGGTTAGGTCCGCACATTTGCGGTTACGTCCGCACATTTGCGGTTAGGTCCGCACATTTGCGGCTAGGTCCGCACATTTGCGGTTAGGTACGCACATTTGCGGTTAGGTCCGCACATTTGCAGTTACGTCCGCACATTTGCGGTTACGTCCGCACATTTGCGGTTAGGTCCGCACATTTGCGGCTAGGTCCGCACATTTGCGGTTAGATCCGCACATTTGCGGTTAGGTACGCACATTTGGGCTTACGTCCGCACATTTGCGGTTAAGTCCGCTCATTTGCGGTTAAGTCCGCACATTTGCGGTTACGTCTGCACATTTACGGTTAAGTCCGCACATTTGCGGTTACGTCCGCACATTTGCGGTTAAGTCCGCACATTTGCGGTTACGTCCGCACATTTGCGGTTACGTCCGCACATTTGCGGTTAGGTCCGCACATTTGCGGCTAGGTCCGCACATTTGAGGTTAGATCCGCACATTTGCGGTTAGGTACGCACATTTGCGGTTAGGTCCGCACATTTGCGGTTAGGTCCGCACATTTGCGGTTAGGCCGACACATTTGCGGTTAAGTCCGCACATTTGCGGTTAGGTACGCCCATTTGCGGTTAGGTAAGCACATTTGCGGTTACGTCCGCACATTTGCGGTTACGTCCGCACATTTGCGGTTACGTCCGCACATTTGCGGTTAAGTCCGCACATTTGCGGTTAGGTCCGCAAATTTGCGGTTAGATCCGCACATTTGCGGTTAGGTACGCACATTTGCGGTTAGGTCCGCACATTTGCGGTTAGGTCCGCACATTTGCGGTTAGGTACGCACATTTGCGGTTAGGTCCGCACATTTGCGGTTAAGTCGGCACATTTGCGGTTAGGTAAGCACATTTGCGGTTAGGTCCGCACATTTGCGGTTAAGTCGGCACATTTGCGGTTAGGTCCGCTCATTTGCGGTTAAGTCCGCACATTTGCGGTTAGGTCCGCACATTTGCGGTTAGTTCCGCACATTTGCGGTTAGGTCCGCAAATTTGCGGTTAGATGCGCACATTTGCGGTTAGGTACGCACATTTGCGGTTAGGTCCGCACATTTGCGGTTAAGTCGGCACATTTGCGGTTAGGTTGGCACATTTGCGGTTAGGTCCGCACATTTGCGGTTAGGTCGGCACATTTGCGGTTAGGTCCGCTCATTTGCGGTTAAGTCCGCACATTTGCGCTTACGTCCGCACATTTGCGGCTAGGTCCGCACATTTGCGGTTAGATCCGCACATTTGCGGTTAGGTACGCACATTTGCGGTTAGTTCCGCACATTTGCGGTTAGGTCCGCAAATTTGCGGTTAGATGCGCACATTTGCGGTTAGGTACGCACATTTGCGGTTAGGTCCGCACATTTGCGGTTAGGTCCGCATATTTGCGGTTAGGTACGCACATTTGCGGTTAGGTCCGCACATTTGCAGTTACGTCCGCACATTTGCGGTTACGTCCGCACATTTGCGGTTAGGTCCGCACATTTGCGGCTAGGTCCGCACATTTGCGGTTATATCCGCACATTTGCGGTTAGGTACGCACATTTGGGATTACGTCCGCACATTTGCGGTTAAGTCCGCTCATTTGCGGTTAAGTCCGCACATTTGCGGTTACGTCTGCACATTTACGGTTAAGTCCGCACATTTGCGGTTACGTCCGCACATTTGCGGTTAAGTCCGCACGTTTGCGGTTACGTCCGCACATTTGCGGTTACGTCCGCACATTTGCGGTTAGGTCCGCACATTTGCGGTTAGGTCCGCACATTTGCGGTTAGGCCGACACATTTGCGGTTAAGTCCGCACATTTGCGGTTAGGTACGCCCATTTGCGGTTAGGTAAGCACATTTGTGGTTAGGTCCGCACATTTGCGGTTAAGTCCGCACATTTGCGGTTACGTCCGCACATTTGCGGTTACGTCCGCACATTTGCGGTTACGTCCGCACATTTGCGGTTAAGTCCGCACATTTGCGGTTAGGTCCGCAAATTTGCGGTTAGATCCGCACATTTGCGGTTAGGTACGCACATTTGCGGTTACGTCCGCACATTTGCGGTTAGGTCCGCACATTTGCGGTTAGGTACGCACATTTGCGGTTAGGTCCGCACATTTGCGGTTAAGTCGGCACATTTGCGGTTAGGTAAGCACATTTGCGGTTGGGTCCGCACATTTGCGGTTAAGTCGGCACATTTGCGGTTAGGTCCGCTCATTTGCGGTTAAGTCCGCACATTTGCGGTTAGGTCCGCACATTTGCGGTTAGTTCCGCACATTTGCGGTTAGGTCCGCAAATTTGCGGTTAGATGCGCACATTTGCGGTTAGGTACGCACATTTGCGGTTAGGTCCGCACATTTGCGGTTACGTCCGCACATTTGCGGTTAGGTCCGCTCATTTGCGGTTAGGTCCGCACATTTGCGGTTAAGTCGGCACATTTGCGGTTAGGTTGGCACATTTGCGGTTAGGTCCGCACATTTGCGGTTAGGTCGGCACATTTGCGGTTAGGTCCGCTCATTTGCGGTTAAGTCCGCACATTTGCGCTTACGTCCGCACATTTGCGGCTAGGTCCGCACATTTGCGGTTACGTCCGCACATTTGCGGTTAAGTCCGCACATTTGCGGTTAGGTCCGCACATTTGCGGTTAGTTCCGCACATTTGCGGTTAGGTCCGCAAATTTGCGGTTAGATGCGCACATTTGCGGTTAGGTACGCACATTTGCGGTTAGGTCCGCACATTTGCGGTTAGGTCCGCACATTTGCGGTTACGTCCGCACATTTGCGGTTAGGTCCGCACATTTGCGGTTAGGTCCGCACATTTGCGGTTAAGTCGGCACATTTGCGGTTAGGTTGGCACATTTGCGGTTAGGTCCGCACATTTGCGGTTAGGTCGGCACATTTGCGGTTAGGTCCGCTCATTTGCGGTTAAGTCCGCACATTTGCGGTTAGGTCCGCACATTTGCGGCTAGGTCCGCACATTTGCGGTTAGATCCGCACATTTGCGGTTAGGTACGCACATTTGGGCTTACGTCCGCACATTTGCGGTTAAGTCCGCTCATTTGCGGTTACGTCCGCACATTTGCGGTTACGTCCTCACATTTGCGGTTAAGTCCGCACATTTGCGGTTACGTCCGCACATTTGCGGTTAAGTCCGCACATTTGCGGTTACGTCCGCACATTTGCGGTTAGATCAGCACATTTGCGGTTAGGTACGCACATTTGCGGTTAGGTCCGCACATTTGCGGTTAGGTCGGCACATTTGCGGTTAGGTCGCCACATTTGCGGTTAGGTCCGCACATTTGCGGTTAGGTCTGCACATTTGCGGTTAGGTACGCACATTTGCGGTTAGGTCCGCACATTTGCGGTTAAGTCGGCACATTTGCGGTTAGGTACGCACATTTGCGGTTAGGTCCGCACATTTGCGGTTAAGTCGGCACATTTGCGGTTAGGTCCGCTCATTTGCGGTTAAGTCCGCACATTTGCGGTTAGGTCCGCACATTTGCGGTTAGTTCCGCACATTTGCGGTTAGGTCCGCAAATTTGCGGTTAGATGCGCACATTTGCGGTTAGGTACGCACATTTGCGGTTAGGTCCGCACATTTTCGGTTACGTCCGCACATTTGCGGTTAGGTCCGCTCATTTGCGGTTAGGTCCGCACATTTGCGGTTAAGTCGGCACATTTGCGGTTAGGTTGGCACATTTGCGGTTAGGTCCGCACATTTGCGGTTAGGTCGGCACATTTGCGGTTAGGTCCGCTCATTTGCGGTTAAGTCCGCACATTTGCGCTTACGTCCGCACATTTGCGGTTAAGTCCGCACATTTGCGGTTACGTCCGCACATTTGCGGTTAAGTCCGCACATTTGCGGTTAGGTCCGCACATTTGCGGTTAGTTCCGCACATTTGCGGTTAGGTCCGCAAATTTGCGGTTAGATGCGCACATTTGCGGTTAGGTACGCACATTTGCGGTTAGGTCCGCACATTTGCGGTTAGGTCCGCACATTTGCGGTTACGTCCGCACATTTGCGGTTAGGTCCGCACATTTGCGGTTAGGTCCGCACATTTGCGGTTAAGTCGGCACATTTGCGGTTAGGTTGGCACATTTGCGGTTAGGTCCGCACATTTGCGGTTAGGTCGGCACATTTGCGGTTAGGTCCGCTCATTTGCGGTTAAGTCCGCACATTTGCGGTTAGGTCCGCACATTTGCGGCTAGGTCCGCACATTTGCGGTTAGATCCGCACATTTGCGGTTAGGTACGCACATTTGGGCTTACGTCCGCACATTTGCGGTTAAGTCCGCTCATTTGCGGTTAAGTCCGCACATTTGCGGTTACGTCCGCACATTTGCGGTTAAGTCCGCACATTTGCGGTTACGTCCGCACATTTGCGGTTAAGTCCGCACATTTGCGGTTACGTCCGCACATTTGCGGTTAGATCAGCACATTTGCGGTTAGGTACGCACATTTGCGGTTAGGTCCGCACATTTGCGGTTAGGTCGGCACATTTGCGGTTAGGTCGCCACATTTGCGGTTAGGTCCGCACATTTGCGGTTAGGTCTGCACATTTGCGGTTAGGTCGGCACATTTGGGGTTAGGTCTGCACATTTGCGGTTAGGTCTGCATATTTGCTTTTTGGTCTGCACATTTGATGTTAGGTCGGCACATTTGCGGTTAGGTCCGCACATTTGCGGTTAAGTCCGCATGTTCAGAATTGAACTTCGTGCCGACCAACTTATTTCTCAGCCAAATGACGCCGCGAGTCGCTTAGCTAATCCGCGTTAAAGGTGTTGTCATCCGCTAATGAACGTGCGACAATTCCAGCGGCCCAATAACAATACAGGTGATCTCGATTTTTTGGTACCGAGCGACACGCAAGTCGGATCGTCCCGAACACATGCGCTGTTCATCTCCGTCTTGCATACCGACCACGTGGAATCATGACATATTATAATTATATTCTAGATCTTATATCCGCGAGTTTTTCGGAACCATTAACCCAAGGGTTCTTTCTCCACTCAATTGTCGAGCCTCCCGTGTCTAATTGTGACGTAGTAACAATAAAGTGCGTGACCAGTTCAAACAAATTAAATCGACCACGTGTTCACTCGTTACCAACTCATACTGTTCCGTGTTCACCGCCTCGACTAGCAATCCCCCATTCTGGGATAGATCCAGCTACATTCATCAAACACTTGTAATATAACTTAACATGCAGTCTATCAATGAAAATACCTTCTAAATAACGTAATATGCAGTGAATCATTGAAAATACCTTACAATATATCGTAATTTCTAGTGTATCATTGAAAATACCTTATAATATATCGTAATATGAAGTGTATCATTGAAAATACTTTATAATATAAGGTAATATGCAGTCTACCATTGAAAATACCTTATAAAATAATATAATATAAGATACCTTATAATATAACGTAATATACTGGGAATCATTGAAAATACCTTATAATATAACGTAATATGCAGTCTATCATTGAAAATACTTTATAATATAGCGTAATATACTGGGAATCATTGAAAATACCTTATAATATAACGTAATATGCTTTGTATCCTTGAATATACCTTATAATATAACGTAATAAGCAGTGTATCATTGAAAATACTTTATAATTTAACGTAATATGCAGTGTATCATTGAAAATACCTTATAATATAACGTAATATGCAGTCTACCATTGAAAATACCTTATAATATAACGTAATATGCAGTCTACCATTGAAAATACCTTCTAATATAACGTAATATGCAGTGTATCATTGAAAATACCTTATATAATATCGTAATAAGCAGTGTATCATTGAAAATACCTTATAATATAACGTAATATGCAGTGTATCATTGAAAATACATTATAAAACTAGAGGGGGGTTGTTGCTCGCTCGCTTCGCTCGCTTCGCGGGTAGGGATGTTGTAGCTCGCGAGAGGGTTAGTGGTACGGATGTTATTTTGTGTGTGACTCTCCACGAGCCACAGAAAGAACTTCCCGATTCGTTAGTTGCAGTATATTATTATCATTATTTATTGAACGTTTTAAGAAGATTATACATTCTCAGGGAAGTTCAATAGTTTTCTACTTATCAAAATGTTTGCTATATGGCGTCGCATTAAACCAACATCGTATGCTCGTTGCTCGCTTGGTTCCCTGTTATAGCATAGTAATGTTGCAAAATAAATAGCAAATGCTCCACAATCAAACGCATTGTTTTGATATTGTACTCTGTGAAATATATACTTCTTATTATATTTATAAAGGGCATTTAAATAATCTATTACATCATGGTTCAAATGATTATCATTAAAACTATCATAAATGTGTACATTTCCGTTACCATCTGATCTTGTGCAAATCCAATGTCCTACTACCTTTTTTCCAATTTCACCAGTGTATATGATCTGAATATTCGTCTCATGTTCTGGGCATCTTGAGCAAAGTTGTGTATTCCACGCTCGTTTAGATTTCTGTTCATAATTTCTTGAAATAAATTAATATGTTTATCTTGTAAATAACAATCAGATTTTATGACTTCTTTACATTCGGCTGTATCTAAAGCATAGTTATAACCCTCATTGAGGAAACAGTCTGCAGACACTGCATATTCATGATTATTTTGCTCGATATGCTGGTCCGAGATCATTAAACATTCATCAAAAATTGTATAAAGTTCAGGATTCATTTGTTGATTTGCGATTATTACATCTGTTTTCTCTACATTCTCTAATTTTTTATATTTGACAACTTTCTTATCGAGGATTGCATAAATTGGCTTATGCTAGCTGAAATATGTTTCATAAACACCGCAATCTATATCATCAGCATTTGAGAAAAATCTATTTGCGTATTCAAATCGGTCGTTATACTTTTGGATGGTAATTTAGTTTTTAAATTGTACTTGTTCAAAAGGTTAATCAAATAATTATTGCCATTATCCTTGCAATTTAATATATTGTAATTGAAATCACCTATCAAAATCTTTTCGCTTTCAATTGTAATTTTATTCATTATTCGTTGTACAACGCTACCAAACATAGAATTACTAGCTTTTGGTGATTTATAACCACTTATTATATAATAATTTCTGATTTTAAAAGTGAACATTTCTACATGCGCATTTGAACTAAATTCCTGTTCAACAAATAATTTTTCTATTGATAAATCTGTTTTTCCATAACAAATTAATCCGCGGCTGTTCTCGTCAATGTCGGATCGGAATAATATATCATATTTTGAAATATTCAACTCATCATCGGTTTTCGTTAAAGTTTCACTAAAAATTAATATATCGCCTCGATGAAACCATGAATCTTTATTTATATGAATTAATTTACTTGTCAAAGTACCAATATTTTGATATATAATTATTAATCCGTTTTCATTGACCAAATTATTGAATGATAATTTTAATTGTTTATTTTTTCGCAAACGATACAATTCATCGTTAGCCGGGTTTGCAGTATTGATCTTTGTTTTTTTCGATACTGTTAATTTAAATTGTCCCAAAATATATAAACCGCTCAATTTTGAAACTCTGCTCAGTGCTACATACAACACTTGTAACGTTCGTCTTTCTGATTTTTTAAAATCCAAACATACTTTCTCGTATGTTTGTCCCTGACTTTTATGAATCGTAATCGCTTCAGCAGGAACCACTGGAAATTGACTGCGTGTGATTTGATATTTTTCCTCACTCGACATATTTACTTGATTCGATATTTTTATTATTGGTGTTAAATTTTGATCAATATTTGCATTTTTCATATAATTACGATAACGAGTTCTTACTTTCACTCCCACTCTGGCAATTGAAAATCTAACCACAATATGGACGGAATTTTAGTATTTTCTTGAAAAGTAATAAATTTTAATATTCCGCATGCTCCATTAACCAATCCGTCTTCAACATCAATGTTATTAATTATCATATATTTTATATTAATTTTCAATTTAATCTCAGTTAATAATTCGTTTTGAACTGATTGTTTTTTTAAAGATTGTAATATTAATGTTTTTGTACTTTCATCGATATTCTTCGAAAATGTATTCTCGGCAGTAGAGATGATTAACTCACTCTTGCATTGGGATATTTTATGTTCTTGCATTGCATTGTAACATTAGCATTAGTTGCATATAATCGTATTGCTGTATGTGGAACATCAGTTTGATTTTTAATTTCTCTCGATTTAATTAATTTTATATCATCTTCAGACATTTCTCCAAGAGCTAAATTATTTAAAGCATTTATAAACGCTAAATCATCTTTTTGTCGCATAACTTCCGTGAATTCATAAAATTCAAATTCGTTCCACAGTGGATTAATATCAATAAAGGGAGCCATTTCGTTTCGTCTCGAGACTTGATAAACAGGTTTATCTCGTACAGGTGGTAATTGATTTAAATCCCTAATACAGAAAGACCACCAAATGATTCATTTATACCATTTATTTGCCTTAAACGCGTATCAATATAGCCTAGTATTGTACTACTTACCATTGATATTTCATCAATTATGAGTAATTGTACTTTTGATAATTTTTCACGAATATTGTTGGCTAAGTCGCTTGACAAATGTGGTAAACTAACTCCAAATTGATTAATTGGTAAAGCGAAAGCAGAATGAATTGTTACTCCATTAATTAAAAAAGCAGCCTTGCCGGATGGAGCACATAATAATACTATTATTTTATCCATATCTCCGCCGGGCAATTTATCAAAATAATTAGTTATTAATTGATATAGTGTGTTAATCACTCTACTTTTTCCTACACCAGCTGAACCACTTAAAAAAATTTTAAATGGAACTTTATGCAATTTAAAACAATTCAATGTATGCATTACAAATTCTTTTTGTTTACAATTTAATTCTTTTACCATATCATGAAATTCATTTTCGTTTACTCTTGCCGGTCATGTGTATCTACTTTTATGAGAATCTTTTTTTATATTTTTTTTTTCTTTAACATTGTTTGGTTCACCACGAATTTTCGTTTACACGAATTTTCCTCAGCAACATATTGTTCTGCTTTCTGGTTCTCTATTTCACGATTATCATTTTCTACTTGTTCCAAAGCATCATCCATAGCTTCATCACTAATTATTGAAAATTTTTCTTGATTTGTTTCAATAACATTTATATTATTTTTATAAACCATTTCATGATCAATATTTTCAACTTCACTTGTTTCATCAAGCCAAGGCATAAATAACAATATTCTTTCTCTATAATAATTTGATGGATCTTGTTTCAATTTATATCGTCTGTATCTAATAATAGCTGTTTGCCGCCGAAATCTGAAATCATTTACCTCGCCATTTTCGTCATTATAGTCAACATCACCTTCCTCTTGTTTCATTTTCGTGATCTTTTGGTAATTCGCCGCAAAATCAGCGAGGCATATATCATGTAAATCAATTTCTCTTTTACTATAATTATCAAATATATCATCCATATAAATTTCGATTTCGGATTGGTATTAATGTATACTGTCTTTCTACTTTGCTGTGATAAAGGTAATGATAAAACATGATAGGCTGCTTCTTGTGAAGACATTAAATTACTATTTAAAAAAACATTGGTAATATATCGAAATTTTTCTCTAATAGTCTTATTGTTATTATCACATTCAATAGCAGCTTCCCTTAATAATTTTGATAAACCTCCTTCAATTTTACTAATGTAATTAGTTACATAACTCACCGCCGAATATTCGTCAAGTACAAACTGTAAATCCATATTCGATTCGAATAATTGTAAAATATCTGCATTATAACCATTAATATTTACTTCAAGGCTGGTTCGTTTTAAGAATACTCGTTTTTGTTTTAAACTACTTCGAATAGCTAATAGGTATTCTTCATCAGTCATATTCAGTTTCTCTAGAATTTCATCATAGCTCATAACTATTTTTTTCTTATAAAATTCATTTATTAATTCATCAATAAGTTTATAGGATTTAGGTGCTATTTCATTTTTATTTAATGGTTCCAGAATCATCGTTCTTCTCATTACCGGATAAGGGATATGAAATCGACACCGCTTATTTTTTTGTCCTTTGTAACAACTATAATTATGTTTGTGCATTTGAAATTTAATGTATGGATTATTTTCGTCATATCTACATGTGATAAATCGGTCAATTAAATCAATCAATTCTTTGTTACCAACATGATCGTGTCTATCTTTAACACTATTGTACATAGGAGCTCCTTTCAACCACAGAAATATATGTTCATGTGGACTTCCACGTTGCTGAATTTCCACTCGTTCATAACTACCCACAACCTCATATTCTCCGAAAATACTTTGTTTTTGTCTTAATAACCACATAAGCTTATGTGCTTTATGATCGAAATATCGAGCGCACGTAACGGGATCATTTCTAATTAGATCAGTTTTGGTATTGTAATCCAAATTGAATGCGTCTTGTACAGATAATGTTTTACCACCATCGCGATATTTCATCAATGTTTGCAATAACTCAGGCCAGTAACTTTCTGCAGCCGACACTGTCATAAAGAAAGTGGGTTTACCCAATTGACGGATCAATGCTAGTAACTGTTTCTTTTTTTGTTCCCAATATGCTGGCGATGAACGAATATTTTTAAGTAACTTGAATCCGTCATCAAATTCAATCAAATTATTCACAAAATCCGGATTCAAAACATCTGAAGCTCGTAAATTCTTATTCGTATTCATTTTTATTCGTCTCAAACAGACATTTATACTAGATAAACATGATATCTCTAAACATGTTTTAGCCATAAATAAAATCCTAGAAGGAATGCATGATCGTCGATCATACCGTCTAACTTCGGATCTAATACGATCTGAATATGATACTGATTTAGGCAAATTGAAAGAATATCCAGCAAATATTCTTGGGAAACACAATTCATCCAAGTCATCCATTTTATGTCATGGTAATGGATATTTTCCCTGTCCTGGTGCAATAATATTCACAATGGAAGAATGCCCTTCTGCCACAGCAGCATTATTATCAACAAGTAATACCTCATCATTATTTATTTGATCTAAACAGATTGCATTTTTTATATTTTTTTCCAAATCCATATTGTCAATCATTTCTGTCTCATAACTTGCATAATTTTGAAAATACTTTTCATCTACTTTAATAGCATATTTCACATACAATGGTGTTTTCACTAAATGTTGTAATGCTTTACAAATTACTCCTGGTCTGACTGATTCGAACATATAATCACTTTTATGATCTTTATGACGTTTTAATTTAATTTGAATTGTTTCCATTTCCGAAAATTTTCGAGGCAATACTTCTATCATATCATTCACATCGATTTGAATATTAACAACACTACCTTTGAGGCCTAATTGTGGATTTAAAGCATATGGTTTCAATGCGCGAATTTGCATAAAATTCAAAATCGGTGCTACCATTCTTTCCTCAAGATCAGTCAATTCTATCACTGATTTTGGAACTGTGGGAAACTTTAGACCATTGCTAGTTGACAACTTATATACTTTGCCTCTATAAGCATAATTTTTACAAGATCCACAAATTAAACCTGACGGAAAATTATTTATTTGAGATAAAATTGCATCATTTGCTTTATCGATTCTCAATTCATTTAATTTTACAACGGCAGATTTAAAAAATAGACCTTCACAACAGCAACATATGAACGAAGGCGTTTCCATACGACATTTGATGAATTGCCATTTCAATTTCGCTGTAGTATTATCATCTTTTTGATTCAACATACAGTTATATAAATTATCACGAAACTTTAATACATCAATGTCTCTCTTTTCTTGTCGCCATACTGTGTCCTTTAATGATTTTCGATAATTATATCTCAAGCTTTGCCGTAATTTTCGTATTCTTTGAACATTATTAAGTTTTTCTTTACATTTGTAGTTTTCATGTTGCCTCATTATTCTCATGTGGTTAATATTTTCATGTGGTTCATTTTTCTTATATACAAGGTTCATCCGCAACATCTTATTTCGTGCAATATTTTGAGCAAGTTCTCGGGATTTATATGCATCATTATGCCGTAATATTTTATTTCGTGCAATATTTTGAGCAAGTTCTCGGGACTTATATGCATCATTATGCCGTAGTATTTTATTTCGTGCAATATTTTGAGCAAGTTCTCGGGATTTATATGCATCATTAT
Source organism: Lasioglossum lativentre (assembly GCA_916610255.1). Taxonomy (NCBI): domain Eukaryota; kingdom Metazoa; phylum Arthropoda; class Insecta; order Hymenoptera; family Halictidae; genus Lasioglossum; species Lasioglossum lativentre. The sequence goes on along the minus strand of CAKAJI010000169.1, from coordinate 86,817 downwards.
GCCGTAGTATTTTATTTCGTGCAATATTTTCAGCTAGTTCTCTGGACTTATATGCATCATTATGCCGTAGTATTTTATTTCTTGCAGAATTGTTGGCAATTTCTTTTGCAATATAATTTATTCTTTGTCTCAATATCTTCATCCTGCTCAGTGTTTTTCTATTTTCCAATTGTTTAAATTCTGGAATTTCTCGTTTACGTTTAATTCGATTTAAATTTGATTCATTCTCTTTGTTACGATAATCGTCATTTTCTCTTGTACGTTTCTTTCGAATTAGCCTTATTTCATTTTGTTTTTTACGAAACTCGGCATTCAGTCGTTTCCGTTGCATTTGTTTGAGAGTATATTCAATTTTTTTTTTCTTCCGATCAATATTATCACGATAGTATTTTCTGTTTCGCATTCGATTTTTCTCATATTCATCAGTTTTATATGTACTTTTAGACCGTAATTTTTGCTTGGCCTGTCTTATTTGTGCATTCCGTTTTTCTTTTTTTTCGTTCTGAGTGACAACATTATTATTAAGGGAGAGATAATCATATTTTCGTTTTTTATTGATGTCTTTTCGTGATTGACGTTTTACCTTCATTTTCGTATTGTCGGAAAATTGTATATTATTTATACAACACTTGGTGTCGCCCCTGGCTGACAAGACAATATTTTATTTAGTACTCTGTGTCGCCTACGGCTGACAAATGTATTTTTTTTTTTTATTCAAAAATTGGTGTCGCCTTTAGCTGACAAGACAATATTAATTTGTTTTTTCTTAGTACTTTGTGTCGCCTACGGCCGACAAGTGTATTTTATTCAAAAATTGGTGTCGCCCTTGGCTGACAAGACAAAAATTTTTTTTTATTTATTACTTTGTGTCGCCTACGGCTGACAATTGTATTTTATTCTAATATGTGAGTGTCGCCCTTGGCTGACAATACAATATTTATTTATTTATTTGGTACTTTGTGTCGCCTACGGCTGACAATTGTATGTTATTCATAAATGTGTATTATATACAAATATGTAATATAAAAAAAAAAAAATTTGTATGTATATTATATACAGGGTGTCCCAAAACGACTGCGTAAGCGGGAAATGGGAGGTTCCTTGGGTCATTTGAAGCGACATTTTCCTTAGCAAAAATGGCGTCCGCGGCTTTGTTTAGGAGTTATTAACGACAAACACGGACCAACCAGAGCGCGCCTAGTCGCTCGGTGGCACGGTCAGCGCGGCGAGCCGGGGGAGGAGAGTGTTGTCACCACGCCGCGATGTAACAGAACAGTTTCTCGATTATGTCCCGATTTCGATGAGCTTTGGATATGTTGTAAAGACCACGATTCTGAACAACATTTCCCTTTAGACTTTTTGCCTCGCGTCTTTAGTTTAGGAGATATTTGTAAAAACTTGTAATTGAAAATGCTTCGAAATGTGTGTCACTGTCACTGGGTCATTCAGTGACGAACTGCACAGAGATGTCTTCAGGTATACGACAGTACCGAAAGCTAAGGGTTGTACGGTCAGGTCAACGAACTGTACAGCTGATGGTAGATAGCAGGTATACGACAATCACATGTTTCGCTTTTCCTGCAGATTTGTACGCAGAGTCGATGGGTTACTGTTCGAAAACGTCGTCCGTCCTTTCACCCAGCAAGAGGTAGAAATGTCAGGTCGGCGTGGCGTTTTAGGGTCCCTATTGTCCTATGCCTTCCTTAAGAAACTTTCTAAAAGAAATACGGACGACGTTTTCGAACAGTAACCCATCGACTCTGCATACAAATCTGCAGGAAAACCGAAACATGTGATTGTCGTATACCTGCTATCTACCATCAGCTGTACAGTTCGTTGACCTGACCGTACAACCCTTAGCTTTCGGTACTGGTTTTACAAATATCTCGTAAACTAAAGACGCGAGGCAAAAAGTCTAAAGGGAAATGTTGTTCAGAATCGTGGTCTTTACAACATATCCAAAGCTCATCGAAATCGGGACATAATCGAGAAACTGTTGGATTTTACGACATCGCAGCGTACCGACAACACTCTCCTCCCCCCGGCTCGCCGCGCTGACCGTGCCGGCGAGCGACTGGGCGCGCTCTGGTTGGTCCGTGTTTTTCGTTAATAACTCCTAAACAAAGCCGCGGACGCCATTTTTGCTAAGGAAAATGTCGCTTCAAATGACACAAGGAACCTCCCATTTCCCGCTTACGCAGTCGTTTTGGGACACCCTGTATATTAGTATATATATATACAGGGTGTTTCGTAACAGGTGGGAGAAAATTTAAGGGGTGGTTCTCGACGATAATATAAGACGAAAATGAAGAATAAAAAAATTTCGATTTCGTCTTCGTTATTTAGTTATTAACAATTAAAAATCCGCCTAAAATGCTGCAACACTTCTGACAAAAGTATACGTTGCGTACGTCACACAGTCGCGCGCCAGTCTCGTATCAAGTGACAAACGCATGCATACCTTGGTTCTCATTTGGGGCCCCAGCGAGGTGAAAATGTTTAATAGATTGTCGGACGACATTGAACCTACCTACTCGTTAAAATCCACAAGGGCATTTCTAATATCCGCCCTATGGAATTATCGAGTAGAAGGGGTCAATGCCCTTTCACTTTTATTACTGAGGGGAATGAGGAGAATCTAAAGACCTGGTAATCCTTTAATGTTGAAACACTGCACTTTATTGAACTTGAACAGACGGAACGGACATCTTGAAGTCGTGTGATTTCTGCCATCGGATCGCGACGGAGATCTTGAGCGGAGCCTGACCGGGTGCCTCCGCGAACGAAAATCTTCGATGCTTCGACGACAGAGATCTTTCCGCGGGCAGAGGCACGACACGCGACGCGAACACAGCATAAGCTGTAAATCGGCGGGCGTTTGCTGCTGTAGATCGGCATTTGTTTTATCGATCGGGCTCAGGCATTGGCCTCATCAGCTGTCTTGAACCAGTGTGCATACGGATGCTGGCTTGTATGGACGATTTTTCCCGCACGCGTCGGAGATTTCCGTTCGCAGAAATCGCATGTCCTCAAAGATGTGAATGAAAATGGTGGTCACATTGAAGACCATTTGTAATTGCAAAGGGTTGTAAAATCGTCGACTCGCTTATGCTCTGTTCGCGTCGCGTGTCGTGCCTCTGCCCGCGGCAAGATCTCCGTTGCACGCGTTGAAGATTTCCGTTCGCGATCCGACAGCAGAAATCACACAACCTCAAGATGTCCATTCCGTCTGGGAGCGAGTCTCCCGACGTAAATCAAGTTCAATAAAGTGCAGTGTTTCAACATTAAAGGATTACCAGTTCTTTACATTCTCCTCATTCCCCTCAGTAATAATAGTGAAAAGGCATTGACCCCTTCTACTCGATAATTCCATAGGGCGGATATTAGAAATGCCCTTGTGGATTTTAACGAGTAGGTAGGTTCAATGTCGTCCAACAATCTATGAAACATTGTCATCTCGCTGGGGCCCCAAATGAGAACCAAGGTATGCATGCGTTTGTCACTTGATACGAGACTGTCGCGCGACTGTGTGACGTACGCAACGTATACTTTTGTCAGAAGTGTTGCAGCATTTTAGGCGGATTTTTAATTGTTAATAACTAAATAACGAAGCCGAAATCGAAATTTTTTTATTCTTCATTTTCGTCTTATATTATCGTCGAGAACCACCCCTTAAATTTTCTCCCACCTGTTGCGAAACACCCTGTATATACACAAAATGAAATAAGGAGTAATGTTTAACAAATAAAAAAATTAATTTGTATAGGAACGGACAAAATTCTTACCTGTTTCAATATGAAAAGAGACTCATTAGTTATATTCACTCATATACGAAGTGATCACTATGACTGTCACAGTAGAACTGATAATGAAAATATTTACAGTGAATGTGAGACGAAGGTGAGACGTTCAGGGGTAAGGAAAGAAGTACTGCTACCATAAATGAACGCGTGACACACACATATATATTGAATAAACGTGTATATGATTATAATATAAACTGATTCGAGCAATATGGTGAAAGGAATGTTAAACAAATTACAATAACTTCCCTACAAATCGGGTAGTCAAAAAAATTAATGAGTTGGATACCATCATGAGTAATTGTACTATATTGCAATACTAATGTAATCAATAATTTGATGAATAACTACAGTATAAATGATTAGATATAATGGTTTGAATCATAGTAATCAGTAGATGTATAATATGAATAAAAATATACATTGATTCGAGCTTCATAGCATCATGATTAATTGAATTTTGTTGCATAATTGCATAATAATCATACTACTACTACTACTACTAATAATAATAATAATAATTACAGTAACTTCCCTATGAATCGGGAAGTTAATAATAATTACGGTAAATTCCATAGGAATCGGGAAGTTAATAATAATAATAATAATTCAATTTTATTAAAAAAAAATTTTTTTTTTAAATTTTTATTATATTTTAAAAGAAAGATTAACTTAAAAAAAAATTGTAAGTGACTATTGCGAATAATTATACCCTCTGATTTTTTGAATTCCTACTGTCCACCATAGTGGAAATGTTGATTTATAATATAGGGACCACGGCCTCTCCCTCCTGACCCACGACCACCTACCCTTCCCCCACGTCTGTAGGCGCCGCACCGCCACCGCCCACGCGATGATCCGCCATTGGTCCCACGATCTGAAAAAGAACAAACCATTAAGTATTCCCATATTAGTATTTCGGATCCAGTTTTTTTAGAAAATATGACCCATATATATTCGGAATTACAGTAACTTCCCTATGAATGGGGAAGTTAAAAAATATAAGGAAACACTTACTTTTGTTCTGACCTTCCAATGCTTGGAGGATCCGTTGCATTAATGCAACGGGCACCTACACATTGGGCTCCTGGGCAGCACCTACTCCACCAGCCACCGGATTTGGCGATGGAGGAGGTGCTGGCAGCGTCGGACGTGGTGGTAGTGGCTGCGATTTATGTGGCGGCTCGCAGGAGGGAGGCGCCCCCATCGCCATCATCTCCAATTTTTGTATTAATAAGTCTGGAATGAAAAAAATAAACATATGAAACATCATTGATGTATAAAAACAGTAACTTCCCTATGAATCGGGAAGTTAATAAAAAAAAAATTATTTACATGACTTATATGATGAGTGTTAATATTATATACTTACTCGATAACTTTTCTTTGGTAACAGGTTCCATTTTCTTTCGCGTATGGTTTTTTTATATCTTCAATCTGGAAATATACACATGCTTGTAACTAACGATAATTTATAATAAAAAAAAAAAAAAAAAAATTACAATAACTTCCCTATAAATCGGGAAGTTAAAAAAAAACATATTGAATAAAAATGAAAACAATAACTTCCCTATAAATCGGGAAGTTAAAAAGAAAAAATTACAATAACTTCCCTATAAATCGGGAAGTTAAACATAAAGAATTTAGAAATTCAGATTAGTATACCCATGGAGACTTACCTACGAACCGTCCTGCTCGCGAAGCACAAACAAACTGATACCATACGCACACATCTTCTGTGAATTCCCCACTGAGGACAATAATACATACCTCTACCGTGTGTACAACAGCGTTAGCCGCATTCCATCGGCAGATGCGAAATATAACAATATATATAATCTTCTTAAAACGTACACTAAATTACAATAACTTCCCTATAAATCGGGAAGTTAATATTGATAATAATATACTGCAACTAACGAATCGGGAAGTTCTTTGTGTGACTCTTCGAGAGTCAGATACCAAATAACATCCGTACCACTAACCCTCTCGCGAACTCACAAAGCGAGCTACAACACCCCCACCCGCGAAGCGAGCGAGCAACAATAACCAGCTAGTTAATTTTAATATTCCGCATGCTCCATTAAACAATCCGTCTTCAACATCAATGTTATTGATTATCAAAAAATATTATTTTTTTATATTAACTTTCAATTTCATCTCAGTTAATAATTCGTATTGAACTGCTTGTTTTTTTAAAGATTGTAATATAAATGTTTTTGTACTTTCATCGATATTCTTTGAAAATGTATTCTCGGCAATAGCGATGATTAACTCAATCTTGTATTGAGATATTTTTCGATTAATGTAAGCGGTAACATAAGCATTAGTTGGATAATTAAAAAAAAATTTTTTTTAAATAAAAAAAAATAAAAATGAAATATATATAATTGCGTTTGTTTATTCGGTGGAACATTTCCATCCTCTCGTATAAATTGCATTGTTGAATGAACTTCTTTCGAAAAAAACTAAAAAAACTAAAAAACTACTTGACCAATATGGACCAAAATCTAATCAGCTCTAAGTTACAGCGGGGCACATCGATTGCATCATTCATCATTCCGATCGCGTAGTTACTTTTTCTGAAAACGTTAACGAAAAATTTGATACCATAGAAACGGACATACGCACACACACACACACACACACACACACACACACACACACACACACACACACACACACACACACACATACCGACATTTTGATAAAAATAGTCTAAAATGACTCCAATGACCATGAAACGTGAAAATCTGCTAAAAATTCGATTTTCGATTTTCGGGGTAATTACAGTAACTTCCCTATGAATCGGGAAGTTAATAATGTAATATGCAGTGTATCATTGAAAATGCCTTATAATATATCGTAATATGCAGTGTATCATTGAAAATACCTTATAATGTAATGTAATATGCAGTGTAACATTGAAAATACCTTATAATATAACGTAATATGCAGTGTATCATTGAAAATACCTTATAATATAACGTAATATGCAGTCTATCATTGAAAATACCTTATAATATAACGTAATATGCAGTGTATCATTGAAAATACCTTATAATATAACGTAATATGCAGTCTACCATTGAAAATACCGTATAATATAACGTAATATGCTGTGTATCATTGAAAATACCTTATAATATAACGTAATATGCAGTGAATCATTGTATATACCTTATAATATAACGTAATATGCAGTGTTTCATTGAAAATTCCTTATAATATATCGTAATATGATATATATCATTGAAAATATCTTATAAAATAACGTAATATGCTGTCTAACATTGAAAATACCTTATAATATAACGTAACATTCAGTGTGTCATTGGAAATACCTTATAATGTTACGTACTATGCAGTGTATCATTGAACATACCTTATAATATAACGTAATATGCAGTGTATCATTGAAAATACCGTATAGTATAACATAATACGCAGTGTATCATTGAAAATACGTTATAATATATCGTAATATGCAGTGTATTATTAAAAATACCTTATAATATATCATAATACGTAGTGTATCATTGAAAATACCTTATAATGTAACGTAATTTGTAGTGTATCATTGAAAATACCTTATACTATAACGTAATATGCAATGTATCATTGAAAATACCTTATAATATAACGTGATATGCAGTGTATTATTGAAAATACCTTATAATATAACGTAATATGCAATGTATCATTGAAAATACATTATAAAATAATGTAATATGCAGTGTATCATAGAAAATACTTTATAATATAACGTAATATGCTGTGTATCATTGAAAATACCTTATAATATAACGTAATATTCAGTGTGTCATTGAAAATACCGTATAGTATAACATAATACGCAGTGTATCATTGAAAATACGTTATAATATATCGTAAAATGCAGTGTATTATTAAAAATACCTTATAATATATCATAATACGTAGTGTATCATTGAAAATACGATATAATATATCGTAATTTGTAGTGTATCAATGAAAATACCTTATAATATAACGTAATTTGTAGTGTATCATTGAAAATAACCTTATAATATATCGTAATATGTAGTTTATCATTGAAAATACCTTATAATATATCGTAATTTGTAGTGTATCAATGAAAATACCTTATAATATAACGTAATTTGTAGTGTATAATTGAAAATACCTTATAATATAACGTAATATTCAGTGTGTCATTGGAAATACCTTATAATGTTACGTACTATGCAGTGTATCATTGAACATACCTTATAATATATCGTAATATGTAGTTTATCATTGAAAATATCTTATAATATATCGTAATTTGTAGTGTATCAATGAAAATACCTTATAATATAACGTAATTTGTAGTGTATCATTGAAAATACCTTATAATATAACGTAATATTCAGTGTGTCATTGGAAATACCTTATAATGTTACGTACTATGCAGTGTATCATTGAACATACCTTATAATATAACGTAATATGCAGTGTATCATTGAACATACCTTATAATATAACGTAATATGCAGTGTATCATTGAAAATACCGTATAGTATAACATAATACGCAGTGAATCATTGAAAATACGTTATAATATATCGTAATATGCAGTGTATTATTAAAAACACCTTATAATATATCATAATACGTAGTGTATCATTGAAAATACCTTATAATGTAACGTAATTTGTAGTGTATCATTGAAAATACCTTATACTATAACGTAATATGCAGTGTTTCATTGAAAATAACCTTATAGTATATCGTAATATGTAGTGTATCATTGAAAATACGATATAATATAACGTAATATTCAGTGTGTCATTGGAAATACCTTATAGTGTTACGTACTATGCAGTGTATCATTGAACATACCTTATAATATAACGTAATATGCAGTGTATCATTGAAAATACCGTATAGTATAACATAATACGCAGTGAATCATTGAAAATACGTTATAATATATCGTAATATGCAGTGTATTATTAAAAACACCTTATAATATATCATAATACGTAGTGTATCATTGAACATACCTTATAATGTAACGTAATTTGTAGTGTATCATTGAAAATACCTTATACTATAACGTAATATGCAGTGTTTCATTGAAAATAACCTTATAGTATATCGTAATATGTAGTGTATCATTGAAAATACGATATAATATAACGTAATATTCAGTGTGTCATTGGAAATACCTTATAGTGTTACGTACTATGCAGTGTATCATTGAACATACCTTATAATATAACGTAATATGCAGTGTATCATTGAAAATACCGTATAGTATAACATAATACGCAGTGTATCATTGAAAATACGTTATAATATATCGTAATATGCAGTGTATTATTAAAAATACCTTATAATATATCATAATACGTAGTGTATCATTGAAAATACCTTATAATGTAACGTAATTTGTAGTGTATCATTGAAAATACCTTATACTATAACGTAATATGCAATGTATCATTGAAAATACCTTATAATATAACGTGATATGCAGTGTATTATTGAAAATACCTTATAATATAACGTAATATGCAATGTATCATTGAAAATACATTATAAAATAATGTAATATGCAGTGTATCATAGAAAATACTTTATAATATAACGTAATATGCTGTGTATCATTGAAAATACCTTATAATATAACGTAATATTCAGTGTGTCATTGGAAATACCTTATAATGTTACGTACTATGCAGTGTATCATTGAACATACCTTATAATATAACGTAATATGCAGTGTATCATTGAAAATACCGTATAGTATAACATAATACGCAGTGAATCATTGAAAATACGTTATAATATATCGTAAAATGCAGTGTATTATTAAAAATACCTTATAATATATCATAATACGTAGTGTATCATTGAAAATACGATATAATATATCGTAATTTGTAGTGTATCAATGAAAATACCTTATAATATAACGTAATTTGTAGTGTATCATTGAAAATACCTTTTAATATATCGTAATATGTAGTTTATCATTGAAAATACCTTATAATATATCGTAATTTGTAGTGTATCAATGAAAAAACCTTATAATATAACGTAATTTGCAGTGTATCATTGAAAATACCTTATAATATAACGTAATATGCAGTGTATCATTGAAAATACCTTATAATATAAAGTAATATGCAGTGTGTCATTGAAAATACCTTATAATATAAAGTAATATGCAGTGTATCATTGAAATTACCTTATAATATAACGTAATATGCAGTGTATCATTGAAAATATCTTATAATATAACGTAATATGCAGTGTATCATTGAAAATACCTTATAATGTAACGTAATTTGTAGTGTATCATTGAAAATACCTTATACTATAACGTAATATTCAGTGTGTCATTGGAAATACCTTATAATGTTACGTACTATGCAGTGTATCATTGAACATACCTTATAATATAACGTAATATGCAGTGTATCATTGAAAATACCGTATAGTATAACATAATACGCAGTGAATCATTGAAAATACGTTATAATATATCGTAATATGCAGTGTATTATTAAAAATACCTTATAATATATCATAATACGTAGTGTATCATTGAAAATACCTTATAATGTAACGTAATTTGTAGTGTATCATTGAAAATACCTTATACTATAACGTAATATTCAGTGTGTCATTGGAAATACCTTATAATGTTACGTACTATGCAGTGTATCATTGAACATACCTTATAATATATCGTAATATGTAGTTTATCATTGAAAATACCTTATAATATATCGTAATTTGTAGTGTATCAATGAAAATACCTTATAATATAACGTAATTTGTAGTGTATCATTGAAAATACCTTATAATATAACGTAATATTCAGTGTGTCATTGGAAATACCTTATAATGTTACGTACTATGCAGTGTATCATTGAACATACCTTATAATATAACGTAATATGCAGTGTATCATTGAAAATACCGTATAGTATAACATAATACGCAGTGAATCATTGAAAATACGTTATAATATATCGTAAAATGCAGTGTATTATTAAAAATACCTTATAATATATCATAATACGTAGTGTATCATTGAAAATACGATATAATATATCGTAATTTCTAGTGTATCAATGAAAATACCTTATAATATAACGTAATATGCAGTGTTTCATTGAAAATAACCTTATAGTATATCGTAATATGTAGTGTATCATTGAAAATACGATATAATATAACGTAATATTCAGTGTGTCATTGGAAATACCTTATAGTGTTACGTACTATGCAGTGTATCATTGATCATACCTTATAATATAACGTAATATGCAGTGTATCATTGAAAATACCGTATAGTATAACATAATACGCAGTGTATCATTGAAAATACGTTATAATATATCGTAATATGCAGTGTATTATTAAAAATACCTTATAATATATCATAATACGTAGTGTATCATTGAAAATACCTTATAATGTAACGTAATTTGTAGTGTGTCATTGGAAATACCTTATAATGTTACGTACTATGCAGTGTATCATTGAACATACCTTATAATATAACGTAATATGCAGTGTATCATTGAAAATACCGTATAGTATAACATAATACGCAGTGTATCATTGAAAATACGTTATAATATATCGTAATATGCAGTGTATTATTAAAAATACCTTATAATATATCATAATACGTAGTGTATCATTGAAAATACCTTATAATGTAACGTAATTTGTAGTGTATCATTGAAAATACCTTATACTATAACGTAATATGCAGTGTTTCATTGAAAATAACCTTATAGTATATCGTAATATGTAGTGTATCATTGAAAATACGATATAATATAACGTAATATTCAGTGTGTCATTGGAAATACCTTATAGTGTTACGTACTATGCAGTGTATCATTGAACATACCTTATAATATAACGTAATATGCAGTGTATCATTGAAAATACCGTATAGTATAACATAATACGCAGTGTATCATTGAAAATACGTTATAATATATCGTAATATGCAGTGTATTATTAAAAATACCTTATAATATATCATAATACGTAGTGTATCATTGAAAATACGATATAATATATCGTAATTTGTAGTGTATCAATGAAAATACCTTATAATATAACGTAGTTTGTAGTGTATCATTGAAAATACCTTTTAATAAATCGTAATTTTTAGTGTATCATTGAAAATACCTTATTAAATAACGTAATATGCAGTGTATTATTGAAAATACCTTATAATATAACGTAATATGCAGTGTTTCATTGAAAATAACCTTATAATATATCGTAATATGTAGTTTATCATTGAAAATACCTTATAATATATCGTAATTTGTAGTGTGTCAATGAAAATACCTTATAATATAACGTAATTTGTAGTGTATCATTGAAAATACCTTATAATATAACGTAATATTCAGTGTGTCATTGCAAATACCTTATAATGTTACGTACTATGCAGTGTATCATTGAACATACCTTATAATATATCGTAATATGTAGTTTATCATTGAAAATACCTTATAATATATCGTAATTTGTAGTGTATCAATGAAAATACCTTATAATATAACGTAATTTGTAGTGTATAATTGAAAACACCTTATAATATAACGTAATATTCAGTGTGTCATTGGAAATACCTTATAATGTTACGTACTATGCAGTGTATCATTGAACATACCTTATAATATATCGTAATATGTAGTTTATCATTGAAAATATCTTATAATATATCGTAGTTTGTAGTGTATCAATGAAAATACCTTATAATATAACGTAATTTGTAGTGTATCATTGAAAATACCTTATAATATAACGTAATATTCAGTGTGTCATTGGAAATACCTTATAATGTTACGTACTATGCAGTGTATCATTGAACATACCTTATAATATAACGTAATATGCAGTGTATCATTGAAAATACCGTATAGTATAACATAATACGCAGTGAATCATTGAAAATACGTTATAATATATCGTAATATGCAGTGTATTAATAAAAACACCTTATAATATATCATAATACGTAGTGTATCATTGAAAATACCTTATAATGTAACGTAATTTGTAGTGTATCATTGAAAATACCTTATACTATAACGTAATATGCAGTGTTTCATTGAAAATAACCTTATAGTATATCGTAATATGTAGTGTATCATTGAAAATACGATATAATATAACGTAATATTCAGTGTGTCATTGGAAATACCTTATAGTGTTACGTACTATGCAGTGTATCATTGAACATACCTTATAATATAACGTAATATGCAGTGTATCATTGAAAATACCGTATAGTATAACATAATACGCAGTGTATCATTGAAAATACGTTATAATATATCGTAATATGCAGTGTATTATTAAAAATACCTTATAATATATCATAATACGTAGTGTATCATTGAAAATACCTTATAATGTAACGTAATTTGTAGTGTGTCATTGGAAATACCTTATAATGTTACGTACTATGCAGTGTATCATTGAACATACCTTATAATATAACGTAATATGCAGTGTATCATTGAAAATACCGTATAGTATAACATAATACGCAGTGTATCATTGAAAATACGTTATAATATATCGTAATATGCAGTGTATTATTAAAAATACCTTATAATATATCATAATACGTAGTGTATCATTGAAAATACCTTATAATGTAACGTAATTTGTAGTGTATCATTGAAAATACCTTATACTATAACGTAATATGCAATGTATCATTGAAAATACATTATAAAATAATGTAATATGCAGTGTATCATTGAAAATATCTTATAATATAACGTAATATGCAGTGTATCATTGATAATACCTTATAATGTAATGTAATATGCAGTGTATCATTGAAAATACCTTATAATATATCGTAATTTGTAGTGTATCAATGAAAATACCTTATAATATAACGTAATTTGTAGTGTATCATTGAAAATACCTTATAATATAACGTAATATTCAGTGTGTCATTGGAAATACCTTATAATGTTACGTACTATGCAGTGTATCATTGAACATACCTTATAATATAACGTAATATGCAGTGTATCATTGAAAATACCGTATAGTATAACATAATACGCAGTGAATCATTGAAAATACGTTATAATATATCGTAATATGCAGTGTATTATTAAAAATACCTTATAATATATCATAATACGTAGTGTATCATTGAAAATACGATATAATATATCGTAATTTCTAGTGTATCAATGAAAATACCTTATAATATAACGTAATTTGTAGTGTATCATTGAAAATACCTTTTAATATATCGTAATATGTAGTTTATCATTGAAAATACCTTATAATATATCGTAATTTGTAGTGTATCAATGAAAAAACCTTATAATATAACGTAATTTGCAGTGTATCATTGAAAATACCTTATAATATAACGTAATATGCAGTGTATCATTGAAAATACCTTATAATATAAAGTAATATGCAGTGTATCATTGAAAATACCGTATAGTATAACATAATACGCAGTGAATCATTGAAAATACGTTATAATATATCGTAATATGCAGTGTATTATTAAAAATACCTTATAATATATCATAATATGTAGTGTATCATTGAAAATACCTTATAATGTAACGTAATTTGTAGTGTATCATTGAAAATACCTTATACTATAACGTAATATGCAGTGTTTCATTGAAAATAACCTTATAGTATATCGTAATATGTAGTGTATCATTGAAAATACGATATAATATAACGTAATATTCAGTGTGTCATTGGAAATACCTTATAGTGTTACGTACTATGCAGTGTATCATTGAACATACCTTATAATATAACGTAATATGCAGTGTATCATTGAAAATACCGTATAGTATAACATAATACGCAGTGTATCATTGAAAATACGTTATAATATATCGTAATATGCAGTGTATTATTAAAAATACCTTATAATATATCATAATACGTAGTGTATCATTGAAAATACGATATAATATATCGTAATTTGTAGTGCATCAATGAAAATACCTTATAATATAACGTAGTTTGTAGTGTATCATTGAAAATACCTTTTAATAAATCGTAATTTTTAGTGTATCATTGAAAATACCTTATTAAATAACGTAATATGCAGTGTATTATTGAAAATACCTTATAATATATCATAATACGTAGTGTATCATTGAAAATACCTTATAATGTAACGTAATTTGTAGTGTGTCATTGGAAATACCTTATAATGTTACGTACTATGCAGTGTATCATTGAACATACCTTATAATATAACGTAATATGCAGTGTATCATTGAAAATACCGTATAGTATAACATAATACGCAGTGTATCATTGAAAATACGTTATAATATATCGTAATATGCAGTGTATTATTAAAAATACCTTATAATATATCATAATACGTAGTGTATCATTGAAAATACCTTATAATGTAACGTAATTTGTAGTGTATCATTGAAAATACCTTATACTATAACGTAATATGCAATGTATCATTGAAAATACATTATAAAATAATGTAATATGCAGTGTATCATAGAAAATACTTTATAATATAACGTAATATGCTGTGTACCATTGAAAATACCTTATAATATAACGTAATATTCAGTGTGTCATTGAAAATACCGTATAGTATAACATAATACGCAGTGTATCATTGAAAATACGTTATAATATATCGTAAAATGCAGTGTATTATTAAAAATACCTTATAATATAAAGTAATATGCAGTGTATCATTGAAATTACCTTATAATATAACGTAATATGCAGTGTATCATTGAAAATATCTTATAATATAACGTAATATGCAGTGTATCATTGATAATACCTTATAATGTAATGTAATATGCAGTGTATCATTGAAAATACCTTATAATATAACGTAATATTCAGTGTGTCATTGGAAATACCTTATAATGTTACGTACTATGCAGTGTATCATTGAACATACCTTATAATATATCGTAATATGTAGTTTATCATTGAAAATACCTTATAATATATCGTAATTTGTAGTGTATCGATGAAAATACCTTATAATATAACGTAATTTGTAGTGTATCATTGAAAATACCGTATAGTATAACATAATACGCAGTGAATCATTGAAAATACGTTATAATATATCGTAATATGCAGTGTATTATTAAAAATACCTTATAATATATCATAATACGTAGTGTATCATTGAAAATACCTTATAATGTAACGTAATTTGTAGTGTATCAATGAAAAAACCTTATAATATAACGTAATTTGCAGTGTATCATTGAAAATACCTTATAATATAACGTAATATGCAGTGTATCATTGAAAATACCTTATAATATAAAGTAATATGCAGTGTGTCATTGAAAATACCTTATAATATAAAGTAATATGCAGTGTATCATTGAAATTACCTTATAATATAAGGTAATATGCAGTGTATCATTGAAAATATCTTATAATATAACGTAATATGCAGTGTATCATTGAAAATACCTTATAATATAACGTAATATGCAGTGTATCATTGAAAATATCTTATAATATAACGTAATATGCAGTGTATCATTGATAATACCTTATAATGTAATGTAATATGCAGTGTATCATTGAAAATACCTTATAATATAACGTAATATTCAGTGTGTCATTGGAAATACCTTATAATGTTACGTACTATGCAGTGTATCATTGAACATACCTTATAATATAACGTAATATGCAGTGTATCATTGAAAATACCGTATAGTATAACATAATACGCAGTGAATCATTGAAAATACGTTATAATATATCGTAATATGCAGTGTATTATTAAAAATACATTATAATATATCATAATACGTAGTGTATCATTGAAAATACCTTATAATGTAACGTAATTTGTAGTGTATCATTGAAAATACCTTATACTATAACGTAATATTCAGTGTGTCATTGGAAATACCTTATAATGTTACGTACTATGCAGTGTATCATCGAACATACCTTATAATATATCGTAATATGTAGTTTATCATTGAAAATACCTTATAATATATCGTAATTTGTAGTGTATCAATGAAAATACCTTATAATATAACGTAATTTGTAGTGTATCATTGAAAATACCTTATAATATAACGTAATATTCAGTGTGTCATTGGAAATACCTTATAATGTTACGTACTATGCAGTGTATCATTGAACATACCTTATAATATAACGTAATATGCAGTGTATCATTGAAAATACCGTATAGTATAACATAATACGCAGTGAATCATTGAAAATACGTTATAATATATCGTAATATGCAGTGTATTATTAAAAATACCTTATAATATATCATAATACGTAGTGTATCATTGAAAATACCTTATAATGTAACGTAATTTGTAGTGTATCAATGAAAAAACCTTATAATATAACGTAATTTGCAGTGTATCATTGAAAATACCTTATAATATAACGTAATATGCAGTGTATCATTGAAAATACCTTATAATATAAAGTAATATGCAGTGTGTCATTGAAAATACCTTATAATATAAAGTAATATGCAGTGTATCATTGAAATTACCTTATAATATAAGGTAATATGCAGTGTATCATTGAAAATATCTTATAATATAACGTAATATGCAGTGTATCATTGAAAATACCTTATAATGTAATGTAATATGCAGTGTATCATTGAAAATACCTTATAATATAACGTAATATTCAGTGTGTCATTGGAAATACCTTATAATGTTACGTACTATGCAGTGTATCATTGAACATACCTTATAATATATCGTAATTTGTAGTTTATCATTGAAAATACCTTATAATATATCGTAATTTGTAGTGTATCAATGAAAATACCTTATAATATAACGTAATTTGTAGTGTATCATTGAAAATACCTTATAATATAACGTAATATTCAGTGTGTCATTGGCAATACCTTATAATGTTACGTACTATGCAGTGTATCATTGAACATACCTTATAATATAACGTAATATGCAGTGTATCATTGAAAATACCGTATAGTATAACATAATACGCAGTGAATCATTGAAAATACGTTATAATATATCGTAATATGCAGTGTATTATTAAAAATACCTTATAATATATCATAATACGTAGTGTATCATTGAAAATACCTTATAATGTAACGTAATTTGTAGTGTATCATTGAAAATACCTTATACTATAACGTAATATGCAGTGTTTCATTGAAAATAACCTTATAGTATATCGTAATATGTAGTGTATCATTGAAAATACGATATAATATAACGTAATATTCAGTGTGTCATTGGAAATACCTTATAGTGTTACGTACTATGCAGTGTATCATTGAACATACCTTATAATATAACGTAATATGCAGTGTATCATTGAAAATACCGTATAGTATAACATAACACGCAGTGTATCATTGAAAATACGTTATAATATATCGTAATATGCAGTGTATTATTAAAAATACCTTATAATATATCATAATACGTAGTGTATCATTGAAAATACGATATAATATATCGTAATTTGTAGTGTATCAATGAAAATACCTTATAATATAACGTAATTTGTAGTGTATCATTGAAAATACCTTTTAATAAATCGTAATTTTTAGTGTATCATTGAAAATACCTTATTAAATAACGTAATATGCAGTGTATTATTGAAAATACCTTATAATATAACGTAATATGCAGTGTTTCATTGAAAATAACCTTATAATATATCGTAATATGTAGTTTATCATTGAAAATACCTTATAATATATCGTAATTTGTAGTGTATCAATGAAAATACCTTATAATATAACGTAATTTGTAGTGTATCATTGAAAATACCTTATAATATAACGTAATATTCAGTGTGTCATTGGAAATACCTTATAATGTTACGTACTATGCAGTGTATCATTGAAAATATCTTATAATATATCGTAATTTGTAGTGTATCAATGAAAATACCTTATAATATAACGTAATTTGTAGTGTATCATTGAAAATACCTTATAATATAACGTAATATTCAGTGTGTCATTGGAAATACCTTATAATGTTACGTACTATGCAGTGTATCATTGAACATACCTTATAATATAACGTAATATGCAGTGTATCATTGAAAATACCGTATAGTATAACATAATACGCAGTGAATCATTGAAAATAAGTTATAATATATCGTAATATGCAGTGTATTATTAAAAATACCTTATAATATATCATAATACGTAGTGTATCATTGAAAATACCTTATAATGTAACGTAATTTGTAGTGTATCATTGAAAATACCTTATACTATAACGTAATATTCAGTGTGTCATTGGAAATACCTTATAATGTTACGTACTATGCAGTGTATCATTGAACATACCTTATAATATATCGTAATATGTAGTTTATCATTGAAAATACCTTATAATATATCGTAATTTGTAGTGTATCAATGAAAATACCTTATAATATAACGTAATTTGTAGTGTATCATTGAAAATACCTTATAATATAACGTAATATTCAGTGTGTCATTGGAAATACCTTATAATGTTACGTACTATGCAGTGTATCATTGAACATACCTTATAATATAACGTAATATGCAGTGTATCATTGAAAATACCGTATAGTATAACATAATACGCAGTGAATCATTGAAAATAAGTTATAATATATCGTAATATGCAGTGTATTATTAAAAATACCTTATAATATATCATAATACGTAGTGTATCATTGAAAATACCTTATAATGTAACGTAATTTGTAGTGTATCATTGAAAATACCTTATACTATAACGTAATATTCAGTGTGTCATTGGAAATACCTTATAATGTTACGTACTATGCAGTGTATCATTGAACATACCTTATAATATATCGTAATATGTAGTTTATCATTGAAAATACCTTATAATATATCGTAATTTGTAGTGTATCAATGAAAATACCTTATAATATAACGTAATTTGTAGTGTATCATTGAAAATACCTTATAATATAACGTAATATTCAGTGTGTCATTGGAAATACCTTATAATGTTACGTACTATGCAGTGTATCATTGAACATACCTTATAATATAACGTAATATGCAGTGTATCATTGAAAATACCGTATAGTATAACATAATACGCAGTGAATCATTGAAAATACGTTATAATATATCGTAATATGCAGTGTATTATTAAAAATACCTTATAATATATCATAATACGTAGTGTATCATTGAAAATACCTTATAATGTAACGTAATTTGTAGTGTATCATTGAAAATACCTTATACTATAACGTAATATTCAGTGTGTCATTGGAAATACCTTATAATGTTACGTACTATGCAGTGTATCATTGAACATACCTTATAATATATCGTAATATGTAGTTTATCATTGAAAATACGATATAATATATCGTAATTTGTAGTGTATCAATGAAAATACCTTATAATATAACGTAATTTGTAGTGTATCATTGAAAATACCTTTTAATAAATCGTAATTTTTAGTGTATCATTGAAAATACCTTATTAAATAACGTAATATGCAGTGTATTATTGAAAATACCTTATAATATAACGTAATATGCAGTGTTTCATTGAAAATAACCTTATAATATATCGTAATATGTAGTTTATCATTGAAAATACCTTATAATATATCGTAATTTGTAGTGTATCAATGAAAATACCTTATAATATAACGTAATTTGTAGTGTATCATTGAAAATATCTTATAATATAACGTAATATTCAGTGTGTCATTGGAAATACCTTATAATGTTACGTACTATGCAGTGTATCATTGAACATACCTTATAATATATCGTAATATGTAGTTTATCATTGAAAATACCTTATAATATATCGTAATTTGTAGTGTATCAATGAAAATACCTTATAATATAACGTAATTTGTAGTGTATAATTGAAAATACCTTATAATATAACGTAATATTCAGTGTGTCATTGGAAATACCTTATAATGTTACGTACTATGCAGTGTATCATTGAACATACCTTATAATATATCGTAATATGTAGTTTATCATTGAAAATATCTTATAATATATCGTAATTTGTAGTGTATCAATGAAAATACCTTATAATATAACGTAATTTGTAGTGTATCATTGAAAATACCTTATAATATAACGTAATATTCAGTGTGTCATTGGAAATACCTTATAATGTTACGTACTATGCAGTGTATCATTGAACATACCTTATAATATAACGTAATATGCAGTGTATCATTGAAAATACCGTATAGTATAACATAATACGCAGTGAATCATTGAAAATACGTTATAATATATCGTAATATGCAGTGTATTATTAAAAATACCTTATAATATATCATAATACGTAGTGTATCATTGAAAATACCTTATAATGTAACGTAATTTGTAGTGTATCATTGAAAATACCTTATACTATAACGTAATATTCAGTGTGTCATTGGAAATACCTTATAATGTTACGTACTATGCAGTGTATCATTGAACATACCTTATAATATATCGTAATATGTAGTTTATCATTGAAAATACCTTATAATATATCGTAATTTGTAGTGTATCAATGAAAATACCTTATAATATAACGTAATTTGTAGTGTATCATTGAAAATACCTTATAATATAACGTAATATTCAGTGTGTCATTGGAAATACCTTATAATGTTACGTACTATGCAGTGTATCATTGAACATACCTTATAATATAACGTAATATGCAGTGTATCATTGAAAATACCGTATAGTATAACATAATACGCAGTGAATCATTGAAAATACGTTATAATATATCGTAATATGCAGTGTATTATTAAAAATACCTTATAATATATCATAATACGTAGTGTATCATTGAAAATACCTTATAATGTAACGTAATTTGTAGTGTATCATTGAAAATACCTTATACTATAACGTAATATTCAGTGTGTCATTGGAAATACCTTATAATGTTACGTACTATGCAGTGTATCATTGAACATACCTTATAATATATCGTAATATGTAGTTTATCATTGAAAATACCTTATAATATATCGTAATTTGTAGTGTATCAATGAAAATACCTTATAATATAACGTAATTTGTAGTGTATCATTGAAAATACCTTATAATATAACGTAATATTCAGTGTGTCATTGGAAATACCTTATAATGTTACGTACTATGCAGTGTATCATTGAACATACCTTATAATATAACGTAATATGCAGTGTATCATTGAAAATACCGTATAGTATAACATAATACGCAGTGAATCATTGAAAATACGTTATAATATATCGTAAAATGCAGTGTATTATTAAAAATACCTTATAATATATCATAATACGTAGTGTATCATTGAAAATACGATATAATATATCGTAATTTGTAGTGTATCAATGAAAATACCTTATAATATAACGTAATTTGTAGTGTATCATTGAAAATACCTTTTAATATATCGTAATATGTAGTTTATCATTGAAAATACCTTATAATATATCGTAATTTGTAGTGTATCAATGAAAAAACCTTATAATATAACGTAATTTGCAGTGTATCATTGAAAATACCTTATAATATAACGTAATATGCAGTGTATCATTGAAAATACCTTATAATATAAAGTAATATGCAGTGTGTCATTGAAAATACCTTATAATATAAAGTAATATGCAGTGTATCATTGAAATTACCTTATAATATAACGTAATATGCAGTGTATCATTGAACATACCTTATAATATATCGTAATATGTAGTTTATCATTGAAAATACCTTATAATATATCGTAATTTGTAGTGTATCAATGAAAATACCTTATAATATAACGTAATTTGTAGTGTATCATTGAAAATACCTTATACTATAACGTAATATTCAGTGTGTCATTGGAAATACCTTATAATGTTACGTACTATGCAGTGTATCATTGAACATACCTTATAATATATCGTAATATGTAGTTTATCATTGAAAATACCTTATAATATATCGTAATTTGTAGTGTATCAATGAAAATACCTTATAATATAACGTAATTTGTAGTGTATCATTGAAAATACCTTATAATATAACGTAATATTCAGTGTGTCATTGGAAATACCTTATAATGTTACGTACTATGCAGTGTATCATTGAACATACCTTATAATATAACGTAATATGCAGTGTATCATTGAAAATACCGTATAGTATAACATAATACGCAGTGAATCATTGAAAATACGTTATAATATATCGTAATATGCAGTGTATTATTAAAAATACCTTATAATATATCATAATACGTAGTGTATCATTGAAAATACCTTATAATGTAACGTAATTTGTAGTGTATCATTGAAAATACCTTATACTATAACGTAATATTCAGTGTGTCATTGGAAATACCTTATAATGTTACGTACTATGCAGTGTATCATTGAACATACCTTATAATATATCGTAATATGTAGTTTATCATTGAAAATACCTTATAATATATCGTAATTTGTAGTGTATCAATGAAAATACCTTATAATATAACGTAATTTGTAGTGTATCATTGAAAATACCTTATAATATAACGTAATATTCAGTGTGTCATTGGAAATACCTTATAATGTTACGTACTATGCAGTGTATCATTGAACATACCTTATAATATAACGTAATATGCAGTGTATCATTGAAAATACCGTATAGTATAACATAATACGCAGTGAATCATTGAAAATACGTTATAATATATCGTAAAATGCAGTGTATTATTAAAAATACCTTATAATATATCATAATACGTAGTGTATCATTGAAAATACGATATAATATATCGTAATTTGTAGTGTATCAATGAAAATACCTTATAATATAACGTAATTTGTAGTGTATCATTGAAAATACCTTATAATATAACGTAATATGCAGTGTATCATTGAAAATACCTTATAATATAAAGTAATATGCAGTGTGTCATTGAAAATACCTTATAATATAAAGTAATATGCAGTGTATCATTGAAATTACCTTATAATATAACGTAATATGCAGTGTATCATTGAAAATATCTTATAATATAACGTAATATGCAGTGTATCATTGAAAATACCTTATAATGTAACGTAATTTGTAGTGTATCATTGAAAATACCTTATACTATAACGTAATATTCAGTGTGTCATTGGAAATACCTTATAATGTTACGTACTATGCAGTGTATCATTGAACATACCTTATAATATATCGTAATATGTAGTTTATCATTGAAAATACCTTATAATATATCGTAATTTGTAGTGTATCAATGAAAATACCTTATAATATAACGTAATTTGTAGTGTATCATTGAAAATACCTTATAATATAACGTAATATTCAGTGTGTCATTGGCAATACCTTATAATGTTACGTACTATGCAGTGTATCATTGAACATACCTTATAATATAACGTAATATGCAGTGTATCATTGAAAATACCGTATAGTATAACATAATACGCAGTGAATCATTGAAAATACGTTATAATATATCGTAATATGCAGTGTATTATTAAAAATACCTTATAATATATCATAATACGTAGTGTATCATTGAAAATACCTTATAATGTAACGTAATTTGTAGTGTATCATTGAAAATACCTTATACTATAACGTAATATGCAGTGTTTCATTGAAAATAACCTTATAGTATATCGTAATATGTAGTGTATCATTGAAAATACGATATAATATAACGTAATATTCAGTGTGTCATTGGAAATACCTTATACTGTTACGTACTATGCAGTGTATCACTGAAAATACCTTATAATATAACGTAATATTCAGTGTGTCATTGGAAATACCTTATAATGTTACGTACTATGCAGTGTATCATTGAACATACCTTATAATATATCGTAATATGTAGTTTATCATTGAAAATACCTTATAATATATCGTAATTTGTAGTGTATCAATGAAAATACCTTATAATATAACGTAATTTGTAGTGTATAATTGAAAATACCTTATAATATAACGTAATATTCAGTGTGTCATTGGAAATACCTTATAATGTTACGTACTATGCAGTGTATCATTGAACATACCTTATAATATATCGTAATATGTAGTTTATCATTGAAAATATCTTATAATATATCGTAATTTGTAGTGTATCAATGAAAATACCTTATAATATAACGTAATTTGTAGTGTATCATTGAAAATACCTTATAATATATCATAATACGTAGTGTATCATTGAAAATACCTTATAATATAACGTAATTTGTAGTGTATCATTGAAAATACCTTATAATATATCGTAATATGTAGTTTATCATTGAAAATACCTTATAATATATCGTAATTTGTAGTGTAGCAATGAAAATACCTTATAATATAACGTAATTTGTAGTGTATCATTGAAAATACCTTATAATATAACGTAATATTCAGTGTGTCATTGGAAATACCTTATAATGTTACGTACTATGCAGTGTATCATTGAACATACCTTATAATATAACGTAATGTGCAGTGTATCATTGAAAATACCGTATAGTATAACATAATACGCAGTGAATCATTGAAAATACGTTATAATATATCGTAATATGCAGTGTATTATTAAAAACACCTTATAATATATCATAATACGTAGTGTATCATTGAAAATACCTTATAATGTAACGTAATTTGTAGTGTATCATTGAAAATACCTTATACTATAACGTAATATGCAGTGTTTCATTGAAAATAACCTTATAGTATATCGTAATATGTAGTGTATCATTGAAAATACGATATAATATAACGTAATATTCAGTGTGTCATTGGAAATACCTTATAGTGTTACGTACTATGCAGTGTATCATTGAACATACCTTATAATATAACGTAATATGCAGTGTATCATTGAAAATACCGTATAGTATAACATAATACGCAGTGTATCATTGAAAATACGTTATAATATATCGTAATATGCAGTGTATTATTAAAAATACCTTATAATATATCATAATACGTAGTGTATCATTGAAAATACCTTATAATGTAACGTAATTTGTAGTGTGTCATTGGAAATACCTTATAATGTTACGTACTATGCAGTGTATCATTGAACATACCTTATAATATAACGTAATATGCAGTGTATCATTGAAAATACCGTATAGTATAACATAATACGCAGTGTATCATTGAAAATACATTATAAAATAATGTAATATGCAGTGTATCATAGAAAATACTTTATAATATAACGTAATATGCAGTGTATCATTGAAAATACCTTATAATGTAACGTAATTTGTAGTGTATCATTGAAAATACCTTATACTATAACGTAATATGCAATGTATCATTGAAAATACCTTATAATATAACGTGATATGCAGTGTATTATTGAAAATACCTTATAATATAACGTAATATGCAATGTATCATTGAAAATACATTATAAAATAATGTAATATGCAGTGTATCATAGAAAATACTTTATAATATAACGTAATATGCTGTGTATCATTGAAAATACCTTATAATATAACGTAATATTCAGTGTGTCATTGAAAATACCGTATAGTATAACATAATACGCAGTGTATCATTGAAAATACGTTATAATATATCGTAAAATGCAGTGTATTATTAAAAATACCTTATAATATAAAGTAATATGCAGTGTATCATTGAAATTACCTTATAATATAACGTAATATGCAGTGTATCATTGAAAATATCTTATAATATAACGTAATATGCAGTGTATCATTGATAATACCTTATAATGTAATGTAATATGCAGTGTATCATTGAAAATACCTTATAATATAACGTAATATTCAGTGTGTCATTGGAAATACCTTATAATGTTACGTACTATGCAGTGTATCATTGAACATACCTTATAATATATCGTAATGTGCAGTGTATCATTGAAAATACCGTATAGTATAACATAATACGCAGTGAATCATTGAAAATACGTTATAATATATCGTAATATGCAGTGTATTATTAAAAACACCTTATAATATATCATAATACGTAGTGTATCATTGAAAATACCTTATAATGTAACGTAATTTGTAGTGTATCATTGAAAATACCTTATACTATAACGTAATATGCAGTGTTTCATTGAAAATAACCTTATAGTATATCGTAATATGTAGTGTATCATTGAAAATACGATATAATATAACGTAATATTCAGTGTGTCATTGGAAATACCTTATAGTGTTACGTACTATGCAGTGTATCATTGAACATACCTTATAATATAACGTAATATGCAGTGTATCATTGAAAATACCGTATAGTATAACATAATACGCAGTGTATCATTGAAAATACGTTATAATATATCGTAATATGCAGTGTATTATTAAAAATACCTTATAATATATCATAATACGTAGTGTATCATTGAAAATACCTTATAATGTAACGTAATTTGTAGTGTGTCATTGGAAATACCTTATAATGTTACGTACTATGCAGTGTATCATTGAACATACCTTATAATATAACGTAATATGCAGTGTATCATTGAAAATACCGTATAGTATAACATAATACGCAGTGTATCATTGAAAATACATTATAAAATAATGTAATATGCAGTGTATCATAGAAAATACTTTATAATATAACGTAATATGCTGTGTATCATTGAAAATACCTTATAATGTAACGTAATTTGTAGTGTATCATTGAAAATACCTTATACTATAACGTAATATGCAATGTATCATTGAAAATACCTTATAATATAACGTGATATGCAGTGTATTATTGAAAATACCTTATAATATAACGTAATATGCAATGTATCATTGAAAATACATTATAAAATAATGTAATATGCAGTGTATCATAGAAAATACTTTATAATATAACGTAATATGCTGTGTATCATTGAAAATACCTTATAATATAACGTAATATTCAGTGTGTCATTGAAAATACCGTATAGTATAACATAATACGCAGTGTATCATTGAAAATACGTTATAATATATCGTAAAATGCAGTGTATTATTAAAAATACCTTATAATATAAAGTAATATGCAGTGTATCATTGAAATTACCTTATAATATAACGTAATATGCAGTGTATCATTGAAAATATCTTATAATATAACGTAATATGCAGTGTATCATTGATAATACCTTATAATGTAATGTAATATGCAGTGTATCATTGAAAATACCTTATAATATAACGTAATATTCAGTGTGTCATTGGAAATACCTTATAATGTTACGTACTATGCAGTGTATCATTGAACATACCTTATAATATATCGTAATATGTAGTTTATCATTGAAAATACCTTATAATATATCGTAATATGCAGTGTTTCATTGAAAATAACCTTATAGTATACCGTAATATGTAGTGTATCATTGAAAATACGATATAATATAACGTAATATTCAGTGTGTCATTGGAAATACCTTATAGTGTTACGTACTATGCAGTGTATCATTGAACATACCTTATAATATAACGTAATATGCAGTGTATCATTGAAAATACCGTATAGTATAACATAATACGCAGTGTATCATTGAAAATACGTTATAATATATCGTAATATGCAGTGTATTATTAAAAATACCTTATAATATATCATAATACGTAGTGTATCATTGAAAATACCTTATAATGTAACGTAATTTGTAGTGTGTCATTGGAAATACCTTATAATGTTACGTACTATGCAGTGTATCATTGAACATACCTTATAATATAACGTAATATGCAGTGTATCATTGAAAATACCGTATAGTATAACATAATACGCAGTGTATCATTGAAAATACATTATAAAATAATGTAATATGCAGTGTATCATAGAAAATACTTTATAATATAACGTAATATGCTGTGTATCATTGAAAATACCTTATAATATAACGTAATATTCAGTGTGTCATTGAAAATACCGTATAGTATAACATAATACGCAGTGTATCATTGAAAATACGTTATAATATATCGTAAAATGCAGTGTATTATTAAAAATACCTTATAATATAAAGTAATATGCAGTGTATCATTGAAATTACCTTATAATATAACGTAATATGCAGTGTATCATTGAAAATATCTTATAATATAACGTAATATGCAGTGTATCATTGATAATACCTTATAATGTAATGTAATATGCAGTGTATCATTGAAAATACCTTATAATATAACGTAATATTCAGTGTGTCATTGGAAATACCTTATAATGTTACGTACTATGCAGTGTATCATTGAACATACCTTATAATATATCGTAATATGTAGTTTATCATTGAAAATACCTTATAATATATCGTAATTTGTAGTGTATCAATGAAAATACCTTATAATATAACGTAATTTGTAGTGTATCATTGAAAATACCTTATAATATAACGTAATATTCAGTGTGTCATTGGAAATACCTTATAATGTTACGTACTATGCAGTGTATCATTGAACATACCTTATAATATAACGTAATATGCAGTGTATCATTGAAAATACCGTATAGTATAACATAATACGCAGTGAATCATTGAAAATACGTTATAATATATCGTAATATGCAGTGTATTATTAAAAACACCTTATAATATATCATAATACGTAGTGTATCATTGAAAATACCTTATAATGTAACGTAATTTGTAGTGTATCATTGAAAATACCTTATACTATAACGTAATATGCAGTGTTTCATTGAAAATAACCTTATAGTATATCGTAATATGTAGTGTATCATTGAAAATACGATATAATATAACGTAATATTCAGTGTGTCATTGGAAATACCTTATAGTGTTACGTACTATGCAGTGTATCATTGAACATACCGTATAGTATAACATAATACGCAGTGTATCATTGAAAATACGTTATAATATATCGTAATATGCAGTGTATTATTAATAATACCTTATAATATATCATAATACGTAGTGTATCATTGAAAATACCTTATAATGTAACGTAATTTGTAGTGTGTCATTGGAAATACCTTATAATGTTACGTACTATGCAGTGTATCATTGAACATACCTTATACTATAACGTAATATGCAATGTATCATTGAAAATACCTTATAATATAACGTGATATGCAGTGTATTATTGAAAATACCTTATAATATAACGTAATATGCAATGTATCATTGAAAATACATTATAAAATAATGTAATATGCAGTGTATCATAGAAAATACTTTATAATATAACGTAATATGCTGTGTATCATTGAAAATACCTTATAATATAACGTAATATTCAGTGTGTCATTGAAAATACCGTATAGTATAACATAATACGCAGTGTATCATTGAAAATACGTTATAATATATCGTAAAATGCAGTGTATTATTAAAAATACCTTATAATATATCATAATACGTAGTGTATCATTGAAAATACCTTATAATATATCGTAATATGCAGTGTATTATTAAAAATACCTTATAATATATCATAATACGTAGTGTATCATTGAAAATACCTTATAATGTAACGTAATTTGTAGTGTGTCATTGGAAATACCTTATAATGTTACGTACTATGCAGTGTATCATTGAACATACCTTATACTATAACGTAATATGCAATGTATCATTGAAAATACCTTATAATATAACGTGATATGCAGTGTATTATTGAAAATACCTTATAATATAACGTAATATGCAATGTATCATTGAAAATACATTATAAAATAATGTAATATGCAGTGTATCATAGAAAATACTTTATAATATAACGTAATATGCTGTGTATCATTGAAAATACCTTATAATATAACGTAATATTCAGTGTGTCATTGAAAATACCGTATAGTATAACATAATACGCAGTGTATCATTGAAAATACGTTATAATATATCGTAAAATGCAGTGTATTATTAAAAATACCTTATAATATAAAGTAATATGCAGTGTATCATTGAAATTACCTTATAATATAACGTAATATGCAGTGTATCATTGAAAATATCTTATAATATAACGTAATATGCAGTGTATCATTGATAATACCTTATAATGTAATGTAATATGCAGTGTATCATTGAAAATACCTTATAATATAACGTAATATTCAGTGTGTCATTGGAAATACCTTATAATGTTACGTACTATGCAGTGTATCATTGAACATACCTTATAATATATCGTAATATGTAGTTAATCATTGAAAATACCTTATAATATATCGTAATTTGTAGTGTATCAATGAAAATACCTTATAATATAACGTAATTTGTAGTGTATCATTGAAAATACCTTATAATATAACGTAATATTCAGTGTGTCATTGGAAATACCTTATAATGTTACGTACTATGCAGTGTATCATTGAACATACCTTATAATATAACGTAATATGCAGTGTATCATTGAAAATACCGTATAGTATAACATAATACGCAGTGAATCATTGAAAATACGTTATAATATATCGTAATATGCAGTGTATTATTAAAAACACCTTATAATATATCATAATACGTAGTGTATCATTGAAAATACCTTATAATGTAACGTAATTTGTAGTGTATCATTGAAAATACCTTATAATATAACGTAATATGCAGTGTTTCATTGAAAATAACCTTATAGTATATCGTAATATGTAGTGTATCATTGAAAATACGATATAATATAACGTAATATTCAGTGTGTCATTGGAAATACCTTATAGTGTTACGTACTATGCAGTGTATCATTGAACATACCTTATAATATAACGTAATATGCAGTGTATCATTGAAAATACCGTATAGTATAACATAATACGCAGTGTATCATTGAAAATACGTTATAATATACCGTAATATGCAGTGTATTATTAAAAATACCTTATAATATATCATAATACGTAGTGTATCATTGAAAATACCTTATAATGTAACGTAATTTGTAGTGTATCATTGAAAATACCTTATACTAGAACGTAATATTCAGTGTGTCATTGGAAATACCTTATAATGTTACGTACTATGCAGTGTATCATTGAACATACCTTATAATATATCGTAATATGTAGTTTATCATTGAAAATACCTTATAATATATCGTAATTTGTAGTGTATCAATGAAAATACCTTATAATATAACGTAATTTGTAGTGTATCATTGAAAATACCTTATAATATAACGTAATATTCAGTGTGTCATTGGAAATACCTTATAATGTTACGTACTATGCAGTGTATCATTGAACATACCTTATAATATAACGTAATATGCAGTGTATCATTGAAAATACCGTATAGTATAACGTAATATGCAGTGTTTCATTGAAAATAACCTTATAGTATATCGTAATATGTAGTTTATCATTGATAATACCTTATAATATATCGTAATTTGTAGTGTATCAATGAAAATACCTTATAATATAACGTAATTTGTAGTGTATCATTGAAAATACCTTATTATATAACGTAATATGCTGTGTATCATTGAAAATACCTTATAATATAACGTAATATTCAGTGTGTCATTGGAAATACCTTATAATGTTACGTACTATGCAGTGTATCATTGAACATACCTTATAATATAACGTAATATGCAGTGTATCATTGAAAATACCGTATAGTATAACATAATACGCAGTGAATCATTGAAAATACGTTATAATATATCGTAAGATGCAGTGTATTATTAAAAATACCTTATAATATATCATAATACGTAGTGTATCATTGAAAATACGTTATAATATATCGTAATATGCAGTGTATTATTAAAAATACCTTATAATATATCATAATACGTAGTGTATCATTGAAAATACGATATAATATATCGTAATATGTAGTTTATCATTGAAAATGCCTTATAACATAACGTAATATGCAGTGTATCATTGAAAATACCTTTTAATAAATCGTAATTTGTAGTGTATCATTGAAAATACCTTATTATATAACGTAATATGCAGTGTATTATTGAAAATACCTTATAATATAACGTAATATGCAGTGTTTCATTGAAAATAACCTTATAATATATCGTAATATGTAGGTTATCATTGAAAATACGATATAATATATCGTAATTTGTAGTGTATCAATGAAAATACCTTATAATATAACGTAATTTGTAGGGTATCAATGAAAATACCTTATAATAAGTCGTAATTTGTAGTGTTTCATTGAAAATAACCTTATAATAGTTCGTAATATGTAGTTTATCATTGAAAATGCCTTATAATACAACGTAATATGCAGTGTATCATTGAAAATACCTTATAATATAACGTAATATGCAGTGTTTCATTGAAAATAACCTTATAATATATCGTAATATGTAGTTTATCATTGAAAATACCTTATAATATATCGTAATTTGTAGTGTATCAATGAAAATACCTTATAATATATCGTAATTTGTAGTGTATCAATGAAAATAACTTATAATATAACGTAATTTGTAGTGTATCATTGAAAATACCTTTTAATAAATCGTAATTTGTAGTGTATCATTGAAAATACCTTATTATATAACGTAATATGCTGTGTATTATTGAAAATACCTTATAATATAACGTAATTTGTAGGGTATCAATGAAAATACCTTATAATATAACGTAATTTGTAGTGTATCATTGAAAATACCTTATAATATAACATAATACGCAGTGTTTCATTGAAAATAACCTTATAGTATATCGTAATATGTAGTGTATCATTGAAAATACGAGATAATATAACGTAATATTCAGTGTGTCGTTGGAAATACCTTATAATGTTACGTACTATGCAGTGTATCATTGAAAATACGATATAATATAACGTAATATTCAGTGTGTCGTTGGAAATACCTTATAATGTTACGTACTATGCAGTGTATCATTGAACATACCTTATAATATAACGTAATATGCAGTGTATCATTGAAAATACCGTATAGTATAACGTAATATGCAGTGTTTCATTGAAAATAACCTTATAGTATATCGTAATATGTAGTTTATCATTGATAATACCTTATAATATATCGTAATTTGTAGTGTATCAATGAAAATACCTTATAATATAACGTAATTTGTAGTGTATCATTGAAAATACCTTATTATATAACGTAATATGCTGTGTATCATTGAAAATACCTTATAATATAACGTAATATTCAGTGTGTCATTGGAAATACCTTATATTATGTCGTAGTTTATCATTAAAAATACCGTATAGTATAACATAATACGCAGTGAATCATTGAAAATACGTTATAATATATCGTAATATACAGTGTATTATTAAAAATACCTTATAATATAACGTAATATGCAGTGTTTCATTGAAAATAACCTTATAATATATCGTAATATGTAGGTTATCATTGAAAATACGATATATTATATCGTAATTTGTAGTGTATCAATGAAAATACCTTATAATATAACGTAATTTGTAGGGTATCAATGAAAATACCTTATAATATAACGTAATTTGTAGTGTATCATTGAAAATACCATTTAATAAGTCGTAATTTGTAGTGTTTCATTGAAAATAACCTTATAATAGTTCGTAATATGTAGTTTATCATTGAAAATGCCTTATAATACAACGTAATATGCAGTGTATCATTGAAAATACCTTATAATATAACGTAATATGCAGTGCTTCATTGAAAATAACCTTATAATATATCGTAATATGTAGTTTATCATTGAAAATACCTTATAATATATCGTAATTTGTAGTGTATCAATGAAAATACCTTATAATATAACGTAATTTGTAGTATATCATTGAAAATACCTTATAATATAACGTAATATTCAGTGTGTCATTGGAAATACCTTATAATGTTACGTACTATGCAGTGTATCATTGAACATACCTTATAATATATCGTAATATGTAGTTTATCATTGAAAATACCTTATAATATATCGTAATTTGTAGTGTATCAATGAAAATACCTTATAATATAACGTAATTTGTAGTGTATCATTGAAAATACCTTATAATATAACGTAATATACAGTGTGTCATTGGAAATACCTTATAATGTTACGTACTATGCAGTGTATCATTGAACATACCTTATAATATAACGTAATATGCAGTGTATCATTGAAAATACCGTATAGTATAACATAATACGCAGTGAATCATTGAAAATACGTTATAATATATCGTAATATGCAGTGTATTATTAAAAACACCTTATAATATATCATAATACGTAGTGTATCATTGAAAATACCTTATAATGTAACGTAATTTGTATTGTATCATTGAAAATACCTTATAATATATCGTAATATGTAGTTTATCATTGAAAATACCTTATAATATATCGTAATTTGTAGTGTATCAATGAAAATACCTTATAATATAACGTAATTTGTAGTGTATCATTGAAAATACCTTATAATATAACGT
Organism: Lasioglossum lativentre; assembly: GCA_916610255.1. Classification (NCBI taxonomy): domain Eukaryota; kingdom Metazoa; phylum Arthropoda; class Insecta; order Hymenoptera; family Halictidae; genus Lasioglossum; species Lasioglossum lativentre. The sequence goes on along the minus strand of CAKAJI010000169.1, from coordinate 51,633 downwards.
AATATTCAGTGTGTCATTGGAAATACCTTATAATGTTACGTACTATGCAGTGTATCATTGAACATACCTTCTAATATATCGTAATATGTAGTTTATCATTGAAAATATCTTATAATATATCGTAATTTGTAGTGTATCAATGAAAATACCTTATAATATAACGTAATTTGTAGTGTATCATTGAAAATACCTTATAATATAACGTAATATACAGTGTGTCATTGGAAATACCTTATAATGTTACGTACTATGCAGTGTATCATTGAACATACCTTATAATATAACGTAATATGCAGTGTATCGTTGAAAATACCGTATAGTATAACATAATACTCAGTGAATCATTGAAAATACGTTATAATATATCGTAATATGCAGTGTATTATTAAAAACACCTTATAATATATCATAATACGTAGTGTATCATTGAAAATACCTTATAATGTAACGTAATTTGTATTGTATCATTGAAAATACCTTATAATATATCGTAATATGTAGTTTATCATTGAAAATACCTTATAATATATCGTATTTGTAGTGTATCAATGAAAATACCTATGGTAATTTGTAGTGTATCATTGAAAATACCTTATAATATAACGTAATATTCAGTGTGTCATTGGAAATACCTTATAATGTTACGTACTATGCAGTGTATCATTGAACATACCTTATAATATAACGTAATACTGCAGTGTATCATTGAAAATACCGTATAGTATAACATAATACGCAGTGAATCATTGAAAATACGTTATAATATATCGTAATATGCGGTGTATTATTAAAAACACCTTATAATATATCATAATACGTAGTGTATCATTGAAAATACGATATAATATATCGTAATATGTAGTTTATCATTGAAAATGCCTTATAACATAACGTAATATGCAGTGTATCATTGAAAATACCTTTTAATAAATCGTAATTTGTAGTGTATCATTGAAAATACCTTATTATTTAACGTAATATGCAGTGTATTATTGAAAATACCTTATAATATAACGTAATATGCAGTGTTTCATTGAAAATAACCGTATAATATATCGTAATATGTAGGTTATCATTGAAAATACGATATAATATATCGTAATTTGTAGTGTATCAATGAAAATACCTTATAATATAACGTAATTTGTAGGGTATCAATGAAAATACCTTATAATATAACGTAATTTGTAGTGTATCATTGAAAATACCTTTTAATAAATCGTAATTTGTAGTGTTTCATTGAAAATAACCTTATAATAGTTCGTAATATGTAGTTTATCATTGAAAATGCCTTATAATACAACGTAATATGCAGTGTATCATTGAAAATACCTTTTAATAAATCGTAATTTGTAGTGTATCATTGAAAATACCTTATTATATAACGTAATATGCAGTGTATTATTGAAAATACCTTATAATATAACGTAATATGCAGTGTTTCATTGAAAATAACCTTATAATATATCGTAATATGTAGGTTATCATTGAAAATACCTTATAATATATCGTAATTTGTAGTGTATCAATGAAAATACCTTATAATATAACGTAATTTGTAGGGTATCAATGAAAATACCTTATAATATAACGTAATTTGTAGTGTATCATTGAAAATACCTTTTAATAAATCGTAATTTGTAGTGTTTCATTGAAAATAACCTTATAATAGTTCGTAATATGTAGTTTATCATTGAAAATGCCTTATAATATAACGTAATATGCAGTGTATTATTGAAAATACCTTATAATATAACGTAATATGCAGTGTTTCATTGAAAATAACCTTATAATATATCGTAATATGTAGTTTATCATTGATAATACCTTATAATATATCGTAATTTGTAGTGTATCAATGAAAATACCTTATAATATAACGTAATTTGTAGTGTATCATTGAAAATACCTTTTAATAAATCGTAATTTGTAGTGTATCATTGAAAATACCTTATTATATAACGTAATATGCTGTGTATTATTGAAAATACCTTATAATATAACGTAATATTCAGTGTGTCATTGGAAATACCTTATAATATAAAGTAATATGCAGTGTATCATTGAAAATACCTTATAATATAACGTAATATGCAGTGTATCATTGAAAATATCTTATAATATAACGTAATATGCAGTGTATCATTGAAAATACCTTATAATGTAATGTAATATGCAGTGTATCATTGAAAATACCTTATAATATAACGTAATATGCGTGTATCATTGAAAATATCTTATAATATAACGTAATATGCAGTGTATCATTGAAAATACCTTATAATGTAATGTAATATGCAGTGTATCATTGAAAATACCTTATAATATAACGTAATATTCAGTGTGTCATTGGAAATACCTTATAATGTTACGTACTATGCAGTGTATCATTGAACATACCTTAAAATATATCGTAATGTGTAGTTTATCATTGAAAATACCTTATAATATATCGTAATTTGTAGTGTATCAATGAAAATACCTTATAATATAACGTAATTTGTAGTGTATCATTGAAAATACCTTATAATATAACGTAATATTCAGTGTGTCATTGGAAATACCTTATAATGTTACGTACTATGCAGTGTATCATTGAACATACCTTATAATATAACGTAATATGCAGTGTATCATTGAAAATACCGTATAGTATAACATAATACGCAGTGAATCATTGAAAATACGTTATAATATATCGTAATATGCAGTGTATTATTAAAAATACCTTATAATATATCATAATACGTAGTGTATCATTGAAAATACCTTATAATGTAACGTAATTTGTAGTGTATCATTGAAAATACCTTATACTATAACGTAATATGCAGTGTTTCATTGAAAATAACCTTATAATAGTTCGTAATATGTAGTTTATCATTGAAAATGCCTTATAACATAACGTAATATGCAGTGTATCATTGAAAATACCTTATTATATACAGTAATATGCAGTGTATCATTGAAAATACATTATAAAATAATGTAATATGCAGTGTATTATTGAAAATACCTTATTTTATAACGTAATATGCAGTGTATCATTGGAAATACCTTATAATGTAATGTAATATGCAGTGTATCATTGAAAATGCCTTATAATAAAACGTAATATGCAGTGTAAAAATTGAAAATACCTTATTATATAACGTAATATGCAGTGTATCATTGAAAATACATTATAAAATATTGTAAATATGCAGTCTATCATTGAAAATTCCTTATAATATAACGTAATTTGCAGTGTATCATTGAAAATACCTTATAATGTAATGTAATATGCAGTGTAATCATTGAAAATACCTTATTATATACAGTAATATGCGGTGTATCATTGAAAATACATTATAAAATAATGTAATATGCAGTGTGTCATTGAATATACCTTATAATATAACGTAATATGATGTGTATCATTGAAAATACCTTATAGTATAACGTAATATGCATTGTATCATTGAATATACCTTATTATATAACGTAAATATGCAGTGTATCATTGAAAATACCTTATAATATAACGTATTATTGCATGTATCATTGAAAATACCTTATAATATATCGTAATATGCAGTGTATCATTGAAAATACATTATAAAAGAATGGAAAATGCAGTGTATCATTGAAAATACCTTATAAAAGAATGGAAAATGCAGTGTATCATTAAAAATACCTTATAATATATCGTAATATGCAGTGTATCATTGAAAATACCTTATAAAGTAATGTAATATGCAGTGTATCATTGAAAATACCTTATTATATATCGTAATATGCAGTGTATCATTGAAAATACCTTATAATATAACATAATATGCTGTGTTTCATTGAAAATACTTTATAATATAACGAAATAAGCAGTATACCATTGAAAATACCTTATAAAATAATATAATATAAGATACCTTATAATATAACGTAATATACTGTGTATCATTGAAAATACCTTATAATATAACGTAATATGCAGTCTACCATTGAAAATACATTATAATATAACGTAATATGCAGTGTATCATTGAAAATACCTTATAATATATCGTAATATGCAGTGTATCATTGAAAATACCTTATAAAATAATGTAATATGCAGTCTATCATTGAAAATACCTTATAATATAACGTAATATGCAGTGTATCATTGAAAATACCTTATTATATACAGTAATATGCAGTGTATCATTGAAAATACATTATAAAATAATGTAATATGCAGTGTATTATTGAAAATACCTTATTTTATAACGTAATATGCAGTGTATCATTGAAAATACCTTATAATGTAATGTAATATGCAGTGTATCATTGAAAATGCCTTATAATAAAACGTAATATGCAGTGTAAAAATTGAAAATACCTTATTATATAACGTAATATGCAGTGTATCATTGAAAATACATTATAAAATATTGTAATATGCAGTCTATCATTGAAAATTCCTTATAATATAACGTAATTTGCAGTGTATCATTGAAAATACCTTATAATGTAATGTAATATGCAGTGTATCATTGAAAATACCTTATTATATACAGTAATATGCGGTGTATCATTGAAAATACATTATAAAATAATGTAATATGCAGTGTGTCATTGAATATACCTTATAATATAACGTAATATGATGTGTATCATTGAAAATACCTTATAGTATAACGTAATATGCATTGTATCATTGAATATACCTTATTATATAACGTAATATGCAGTGTATCATTGAAAATACCTTATAATATAACGTATTATGCAATGTATCATTGAAAATACCTTATAATATATCGTAATATGCAGTGTATCATTGAAAATACATTATAAAAGAATGGAAAATGCAGTGTATCATTGAAAATACCTTATAAAAGAATGGAAAATGCAGTGTATCATTGAAAATACCTTATAATATAACGTAATATGCAGTGTATCATTGAAAATACCTTATAATATAACGTAATATGCAGTGTATCATTGAAAATACCTTATTATATATCGTAATATGCAATGTATCAATGAAAATACTTTATAATATAAGGTAATATACTGTGTATCATTGAAAATACCTTATAGTATAACGTAATATGCAGTGTATCATTGAAAATACCTTATAATATATTGTAATATGCAGTGTATCATTGAAAATACCATATAATATGATGTAATATGCAGTGTATCATTGATAATACTTTATAATATGATGTAATATGCAGTGTATCATTGAAAATACATTATAAAATAATGTAATATGCAGTGTATCATTGAAAATACCTTATAATGTAATGCAATATGCAGTGTACCATTGATAATACCTTATAATATAACGTAATATGCAGTGTATCATTGACAATACATTATAAAATTATGTAATATGCAGTGTATCATTGAAAATACCTTAAAAAATTTTGCAATATGCAGTCTATCATTGAAAATACCTTATAACATAACGTAATATGCAATGTATCATTGAAAATACCTTATATTATATCGTAATATGCAGTGTATCATTGAAAATACCTTATAATGTAATGTAATATGCAGTGTATCATTGAAAATACCTTATTATATAACGTAATATGCAGTGAATCATTGAAAATACATTATAAAATAATGTAATATGCAGTGTATCAGTGAAAATACCTTATAAAACATTGTAATATGCAGTCTATCATTGAAAATACCTTATAATGTAATGTAATATGCAGTGTATCATTGAAAATACCTTATAATGTAATGTAATATGCAGTGTATCATTTAAATACCTTATTATATAACGTAATATGCAGTGTATCATTGAAAATACCTTATTATATACCGTAATATGCAGTGTATCATTGAAAATACCTTATAATATATCGTAATATGCAGTGTATCATTGAAAATACCTTATAAAATAATGTAATATGCAGTGTATCATTGAAAATACCTTATTATATATCGTAATATGCAGTGTATCATTGAAAATACCTTATAATATAACATAATATGCTGTGTTTCATTGAAAATACTTTATATTAATAACGAAATAAGCAGTATACCATTGAAAATACCTTATAAAATAATATAATATAAGATACCTTATAATATAACGTAATATACTGTGTATCATTGAAAATACCTTATTATATATCGTAATATGCAATGTATCAATGAAAATACTTTATAATATAAGGTAATATACTGTGTATCATTGAAAATACCTTATAGTATAACGTAATATGCAGTGTATCATTGAAAATACCTTATAATATATTGAATATGCAGTGTATCATTGAAAATACCATATAATATGATGTAATATGCAGTGTATCATTGATAATACTTATAATTATGATGTAATATGCAGTGTATCATTGAAAATACATTATAAAATAATGTAATATGCAGTGTATCATTGAAAATACCTTATAATGTAATGCAATATGCAGTGTACCATTGATAATACCTTATAATATAACGTAATATGCAGTGTATCATTGACAATACATTATAAAATAATGTAATATGCAGTGTATCATTGAAAATACCTTAAAAAATTTTGCAATATGCAGTCTATCATTGAAAATACCTTATAACATAACGAAATATGCAATGTATCATTGAAAATACCTTATATTATATCGTAATATGCAGTGTATCATTGAAAATACCTTATAATGTAATGTAATATGCAGTGTATCATTTAAAATACCTTATTATATAACGTAATATGCAGTGTATCATTGAAAATACCTTATTATATAACGTAATATGCAGTGAATCATTGAAAATACATTATAAAATAATGTAATATGCAGTGTATCAGTGAAAATACCTTATAAAACATTGTAATATGCAGTCTATCATTGAAAATACCTTATAATGTAATGTAATATGCAGTGTATCATTGAAAATACCTTATAATGTAATGTAATATGCAGTGTATCATTTAAAATACCTTATTATATAACGTAATATGCAGTGTATCATTGAAAATACCTTATTATATACCGTAATATGCAGTGTATCATTGAAAATACCTTATAATATATCGTAATATGCAGTGTATCATTGAAAATACCTTATAAAATAATGTAATATGCAGTGTATCATTGAAAATACCTTATTATATAACGTAATATGCAGTGTATCATTGAAAATACCTTATATATAACATAATATGCTGTGTTTCATTGAAAATACTTTATAATATAACGAAATAAGCAGTATAACCATTGAAAATACCTTATAAAATAATATAATATAAGATACCTTATAATATAACGTAATATACTGTGTATCATTGAAAATACCTTATAATATAACGTAATATGCAGTCTAACCATTGAAAATACATTATAATATAACGTAATATGCAGTGTATCATTGAAAATACCTTATAATATAACGTAATATGCAGTGTATCATTGAAAATACCTTATAAAATATTGTAATATGCAGTCTATCATTGAAAATACCTTATAATATAACGTAATATGCAGTGTATCATTGAAAATACCTTATTATATACAGTAATATGCAGTGTATCATTGAAAATACCTTATAAAATAATGTAATATGCAGTGTATTATTGAAAATACCTTATTTTATAACGTAATATGCAGTGTATCATTGAAAATACCTTATAATGTAATGTAATATGCAGTGTATCATTGAAATGCCTTATAATAAAACGTAATATGCAGTGTAAAAATTGAAAATACCTTATTATATGACGTAATATGCAGTGTATCATTGAAAATACATTATAAAATATTGTAATATGCAGTCTATCATTGAAAATTCCTTATAATATAACGTAATTTGCAGTGTATCATTGAAAATACCTTATAATGTAACGTAATATGCAGTGTATCATTGAAAATACCTTATTATATACAGTAATAAGCGGTGTATCATTGAAAATACATTATAAAATATATGTAATATGCAGTGTGTCATTGAATATACCTTATAATATACGTAATATGATGTGTATCATTGAAAAATACCTTATAGTATAACGTAATATGCATTGTATCATTGAATATACCTTATTATATAACGTAATATGCAGTGTATCATTGAAAATACCTTATAATATAACGTATTATGCAATGTATCATTGAAAATACCTTATAATATATCGTAATATGCAGTGTATCATTGAAAATTACATTATAAAAGAAATGAAAAATGCAGTGTATCATTGAAAATACCTTATAAAAGAATGGAAAATGCAGTGTATCATTGAAAATACCTTATAATATAACGTAATATGCAGTGTATCATTGAAAATACCTTATAATATAACGTAATATGCAGTGTATCATTGAAAATACCTTATTATATATCGTTATATGCAATGTATCAATGAAAATACCTTATAATGTTACGTACTATGCAGTGTATCAATGAACATACCTTAATATATATCGTAATATGTAGGTTATCATTGAAAATACCTTATAATATATCGTAATTTGTAGTGTATCAATGAAAATACCTTATAATATAACGTAATTTGTAGTGTATCATTGAAATACCTTATAATATAACGTAATATGCAGTGTATCATTGAAAATACCTTATAATATAAAGTAATATGCAGTGTATCAATGAAAATACCTTATAATATAAAGTAATATGCAGTGTATCATTGAAATTACCTTATAATATAACGTAATATGCAGTGTATCATTGAAAAATATCTTATAATATAACGTAATATGGAGTGTA
>CAKAJI010000169.1:15711-42424 GCA_916610255.1 Lasioglossum lativentre | reverse complement strand
GATACACTGCATATTACGTTATATTGTAAGGTATTTCCAATGATACACTGCATATTACGTTATATTATAAGGTATTTTCAATGATACACTGCATATTACGCTATATTATAAGGTATTTTCAATGATATACTGCATATTACGCTATATTATAAGGTATTTTCAATGATACACTGCATATTACGTTATATTATAAGGTATTTTCAATGATACACTGCATATTACGTTATATTACAAGGTATTTTCAATGATACACTGCATATTACGTTATATTGTAAGGTATTTTCAATGATACACTGCATATTACGCTATATTATAAGGTATTTTCAATGATATACTGCATATTACGTTATATTACAAGGTATTTTCAATGATACACTGCATATTACGTTATATTGTAAGGTATTTTCAATGATACACTGCATATTACGTTATATTATAAGGTATTTTCAATGATACACTGCATATTACGCTATATTATAAGGTATTTTCAATGATATACTGCATATTACGCTATATTATAAGGTATTTTCAATGATACACTGCATATTACGTTATATTATAAGGTATTTTCAATGATACACTGCATATTACGTTATATTACAAGGTATTTTCAATGATACACTGCATATTACGTTATATTGTAAGGTATTTTCAATGATACACTGCATATTACGTTATATTATAAGGTATTTTCAATGATACACTGCATATTACGCTACATTATAAGGTATTTTCAATGATATACTGCATATTACGCTACATTATAAGGTATTTTCAATGATACACTGCATATTACGCTATATTATAATGTATTTTCAATGATACACTGCATGTTACGCTATATTGTAAGGTATTTTCAATGATACACTGTATATTACGTTATATTATAAGGTATTTTCAATGACACACTGCATATTACGTTATATTATACGGTATTTTCAATGATACACTGCATATTACGTTATATTATAAGGTATTTTCAATGATAAACTACGATATATTAGAAGGTATTTACAATGATACACTGCATATTACGTTATATTATAAGGTATTTTCAATGATACACTCGATATTACGCTATATTATAAGGTATTTTCAATGATACACTGCATATTACGTTATATTATAAGGTATTTTCAATGATACACTGCATGTTACGTTATATTATAAGGTATTTTCAATGATACACTGCATATTACGTTATATTATAAGGTATTTTCAATGATACACTGTATATTACGTTATATTACATTTTATTTTCTATGATACACTGCATATTACATTATATTATAATGTATTTTCAATGATACACTGCATATTACGTTATATTATAAGGTATTTTCAATGATACACTGCATATTACGTTATATTACAAGGTATTTTCAATGATACACTGCATATTACGTTATATTGTAAGGTATTTTCAATGATACACTGCATATTACGCTATATTATAAGGTATTTTCAATGATATACTGCATATTACGTTATATTACAAGGTATTTTCAATGATACACTGCATATTACGTTATATTGTAAGGTATTTTCAATGATACACTGCATATTACGTTATATTATAAGGTATTTTCAATGATACACTGCATATTACGCTATATTATAAGGTATTTTCAATGATATACTGCATATTACGCTATATTATAAGGTATTTTCAATGATACACTGCATATTACGTTATATTATAAGGTATTTTCAATGATACACTGCATATTACGTTATATTACAAGGTATTTTCAATGATACACTGCATATTACGTTATATTATAAGGTATTTTCAATGATACACTGCATATTACGTTATATTATAAGGTATTTTCAATGATACACTGCATATTACGCTACATTATAAGGTATTTTCAATGATATACTGCATATTACGCTACATTATAAGGTATTTTCAATGATACACTGCATATTACGCTATATTATAATGTATTTTCAATGATACACTGCATGTTACGCTATATTGTAAGGTATTTTCAATGATACACTGTATATTACGTTATATTATAAGGTATTTTCAATGACACACTGCATATTACGTTATATTATACGGTATTTTCAATGATACACTGCATATTACGTTATATTATAAGGTATTTTCAATGATAAACTACGATATATTAGAAGGTATTTACAATGATACACTGCATATTACGTTATATTATAAGGTATTTTCAATGATACACTCGATATTACGCTATATTATAAGGTATTTTCAATGATACACTGCATATTACGTTATATTATAAGGTATTTTCAATGATACACTGCATGTTACGTTATATTATAAGGTATTTTCAATGATACACTGCATATTACGCTATATTATAAGGTATTTTCAATGATATACTGCATATTACGCTATATTATAAGGTATTTTCAATGATACACTGCATATTACGTTATATTATAAGGTATTTTCAATGATACACTGCATATTACGTTATATTACAAGGTATTTTCAATGATACACTGCATATTACGTTATATTGTAAGGTATTTTCAATGATACACTGCATATTACGCTATATTATAAGGTATTTTCAATGATGTACTGCATATTACGTTATATTACAAGGTATTTTCAATGATACACTGCATATTACGTTATATTGTAAGGTATTTTCAATGATACACTGCATATTACGTTATATTATAAGGTATTTTCAATGATACACTGCATATTACGCTATATTATAAGGTATTTTCAATGATATACTGCATATTACGCTATATTATAAGGTATTTTCAATGATACACTGCATATTACGTTATATTATAAGGTATTTTCAATGATACACTGCATATTACGTTATATTACAAGGTATTTTCAATGATACACTGCATATTACGTTATATTGTAAGGTATTTTCAATGATACACTGCATATTACGCTATATTATAAGGTATTTTCAATGATATACTGCATATTACGTTATATTACAAGGTATTTTCAATGATACACTGCATATTACGTTATATTGTAAGGTATTTTCAATGATACACTGCATATTACGTTATATTATAAGGTATTTTCAATGATACACTGCATATTACGCTATATTATAAGGTATTTTCAATGATATACTGCATATTACGCTATATTATAAGGTATTTTCAATGATACACTGCATATTACGTTATATTATAAGGTATTTTCAATGATACACTGCATATTACGTTATATTACAAGGTATTTTCAATGATACACTGCATATTACGTTATATTGTAAGGTATTTTCAATGATACACTGCATATTACGTTATATTATAAGGTATTTTCAATGATACACTGCATATTACGCTATATTATAAGGTATTTTCAATGATATACTGCATATTACGCTACATTATAAGGTATTTTCAATGATACACTGCATATTACGCTATATTATAATGTATTTTCAATGATACACTGCATGTTACGCTATATTGTAAGGTATTTTCAATGATACACTGTATATTACGTTATATTATAAGGTATTTTCAATGACACACTGCATATTACGTTATATTATACGGTATTTTCAATGATACACTGCATATTACGTTATATTATAAGGTATTTTCAATGATAAACTACGATATATTAGAAGGTATTTACAATGATACACTGCATATTACGTTATATTATAAGGTATTTTCAATGATACACTCGATATTACGCTATATTATAAGGTATTTTCAATGATACACTGCATATTACGTTATATTATAAGGTATTTTCAATGATACACTGCATGTTACGTTATATTATAAGGTATTTTCAATGATACACTGCATATTACGTTATATTATAAGGTATTTTCAATGATACACTGTATATTACGTTATATTACATTTTATTTTCTATGATACACTGCATATTACATTATATTATAATGTATTTTCAATGATACACTGCATATTACGTTATATTATAAGGTATTTTCAATGATACACTGCATATTACGTTATATTACAAGGTATTTTCAATGATACACTGCATATTACGTTATATTGTAAGGTATTTTCAATGATACACTGCATATTACGCTATATTATAAGGTATTTTCAATGATATACTGCATATTACGTTATATTACAAGGTATTTTCAATGATACACTGCATATTACGTTATATTGTAAGGTATTTTCAATGATACACTGCATATTACGTTATATTATAAGGTATTTTCAATGATACACTGCATATTACGCTATATTATAAGGTATTTTCAATGATATACTGCATATTACGCTATATTATAAGGTATTTTCAATGATACACTGCATATTACGTTATATTATAAGGTATTTTCAATGATACACTGCATATTACGTTATATTACAAGGTATTTTCAATGATACACTGCATATTACGTTATATTGTAAGGTATTTTCAATGATACACTGCATATTACGTTATATTATAAGGTATTTTCAATGATACACTGCATATTACGCTACATTATAAGGTATTTTCAATGATATACTGCATATTACGCTACATTATAAGGTATTTTCAATGATACACTGCATATTACGCTATATTATAATGTATTTTCAATGATACACTGCATGTTACGCTATATTGTAAGGTATTTTCAATGATACACTGTATATTACGTTATATTATAAGGTATTTTCAATGACACACTGCATATTACGTTATATTATAAGGTATTTTCAATGATACACTGCATATTACGTTATATTATAAGGTATTTTCAATGATAAACTACGATATATTAGAAGGTATTTTCAATGATACACTGCATATTACGTTATATTATAAGGTATTTTCAATGATACACTCGATATTACGCTATATTATAAGGTATTTTCAATGATACACTGCATATTACGTTATATTATAAGGTATTTTCAATGATACACTGCATGTTACGTTATATTATAAGGTATTTTCAATGATACACTGCATATTACGTTATATTATAAGGTATTTTCAATGATACACTGTATATTACGTTATATTACATTTTATTTTCTATGATACACTGCATATTACATTATATTATAATGTATTTTCAATGATACACTGCATATTACGTTATATTATAAGGTATTTTCAATGATAAACTACGATATATTAGAAGGCATTTCAATGATACACAGCATATTACGTTATATTATAAGGTATTTTCAATGATACACTGCATATTACGTTATATTATAAGGTATTTTCAATGATACACTGCATATTACGTTATATTACAAGGTATTTTCAATGATAAACTACGATATATTAGAAGGTATTTACAATGATACACTGCATATTACGTTATATTATAAGGTATTTTCAATGATACACTCGATATTACGCTATATTATAAGGTATTTTCAATGATACACTGCATATTACGTTATATTATAAGGTATTTTCAATGATACACTGCATGTTACGTTATATTATAATGTATTTTCAATGATACACTGCATATTACGTTATATTATAAGGTATTTTCAATGATACACTGTATATTACGTTATATTACATTATATTTTCTATGATACACTGCATATTACATTATATTATAAGGTATTTTCAATGATACACTGCATATTACGTTATATTATAATGTATTTTCAATGATACACTGCATATTACGTTATATTAGAAGGTATTTTCAATGATACACAGCATATTACGTTATATTATAATGTATTTTCAATGATACACTGCATATTACGTTATATTATAATGTATTTTCAATGATACACTGCATATTACGTTATATTATAAGGTATTTTCAATGATAAACTACGATATATTAGAAGGCATTTTCAATGATACACAGCATATTACGTTATATTATAATGTATTTTCAATGATACACTGCATATTACGCTATATTATAAGGTATTTTCAATGATACACTGCATATTACGTTATATTATAAGGTATTTTCAATGATAAACTACGATATATTAGAAGGTATTTTCAATGATACACTACATATTACGTTATATTATAAGGTATTTTCAATGATACACTGCATATTACGCTATATTATAAGGTATTTTCAATGATATACTGCATATTACGCTATATTATAAGGTATTTTCAATGATACACTGCATATTACGTTATATTATAAGGTATTTTCAATGATACACTGCATATTACGTTATATTACAAGGTATTTTCAATGATACACTGCATATTACGTTATATTACAAGGTATTTTCAATGATACACTGCATATTACGTTATATTGTAAGGTATTTTCAATGATACACTGCATATTACGTTATATTATAAGGTATTTTCAATGATACACTGCATATTACGCTATATTATAAGGTATTTTCAATGGTATACTGCATATTACGCTATATTGTAAGGTATTTTCAATGATACACTGTATATTACGTTATATTATAAGGTATTTTCAATGACACACTGCATATTACGTTATATTATAAGGTATTTTCAATGATACACTGCATTTTACGTTATATTATAATTTATTTTCAATGATAAACTACGATATATTAGAAGGTATTTACAATGATACACTGCATATTACGTTATATTATAAGGTATTTTCAATGATACACTCGATATTACGCTATATTATAAGGTATTTTCAATGATACACTGCATATTACGTTATATTATAAGGTATTTTCAATGATACACTGCATGTTACGTTATATTATAAGGTATTTTCAATGATACACTGCATATTACGTTATATTATAAAGTATTTTCAATGATACACTGCATATTACGTTATATCGTAAGGTATTTTCAATGATACACTGCATATTACGTTATATTATAAGGTATTTTCAATGATACACTGCATATTACGTTATATTATAAGGTATTTTCAATGATACACTGCATATTACGTTATATTATAAGGTATTTTCAATGATACACTGCATATTACGCTATATTATAAGGTATTTTCAATGATATACTACATATTACGCTACATTATAAGGTATTTTCAATGATACACTGCATATTACGCTATATTATAATGTATTTTCAATGATACACTGCATGTTACGCTATATTGTAAGGTATTTTCAATGATACACTGTATATTACGTTATATTATAAGGTATTTTCAATGACACACTGCATATTACGTTATATTATAAGGTATTTTCAATGATACACTGCATGTTACGTTATATTATAAGGTATTTTCAATTATACACTGCATATTACGTTATATTATAAGGTATTTTCAATGATACACTGTATATTACGTTATATTACATTTTATTTTCTATGATACACTCCATATTACATTATATTATAAGGTATTTTCAATGATACACTGCATATTACGTTATATTATAATGTATTTTCAATGATACACTGCATATTACGTTATATTAGAAGGTATTTTCAATGATACACAGCATATTACGTTATATTATAATGTATTTTCAATGATACACTGCATATTACGTTATATTATAATGTATTTTCAATGATACACTGCATATTACGCTATATTATAAGGTATTTTCAATGATACACTGCATATTACGTTATATTATAAGGTATTTTCAATGATAAACTACGATATATTAGAAGGTATTTTCAATGATACACTACATATTACGTTATATTATAAGGTATTTTCAATGATACACTGCATATTACGCTATATTATAAGGTATTTTCAATGATATACTGCATATTACGCTATATTATAAGGTATTTTCAATGATACACTGCATATTACGTTATATTATAAGGTATTTTCAATGATACACTGCATATTACGTTATATTACAAGGTATTTTCAATGATACACTGCATATTACGTTATATTACAAGGTATTTTCAATGATACACTGCATATTACGTTATATTGTAAGGTATTTTCAATGATACACTGCATATTACGTTATATTATAAGGTATTTTCAATGATACACTGCATATTACGCTATATTATAAGGTATTTTCAATGGTATACTGCATATTACGCTATATTGTAAGGTATTTTCAATGATACACTGTATATTACGTTATATTATAAGGTATTTTCAATGACACACTGCATATTACGTTATATTATAAGGTATTTTCAATGATACACTGCATTTTACGTTATATTATAATTTATTTTCAATGATAAACTACGATATATTAGAAGGTATTTACAATGATACACTGCATATTACGTTATATTATAAGGTATTTTCAATGATACACTCGATATTACGCTATATTATAAGGTATTTTCAATGATACACTGCATATTACGTTATATTATAAGGTATTTTCAATGATACACTGCATGTTACGTTATATTATAAGGTATTTTCAATGATACACTGCATATTACGTTATATTATAAAGTATTTTCAATGATACACTGCATATTACGTTATATCGTAAGGTATTTTCAATGATACACTGCATATTACGTTATATTATAAGGTATTTTCAATGATACACTGCATATTACGTTATATTATAAGGTATTTTCAATGATACACTGCATATTACGTTATATTATAAGGTATTTTCAATGATACACTGCATATTACGCTATATTATAAGGTATTTTCAATGATATACTACATATTACGCTACATTATAAGGTATTTTCAATGATACACTGCATATTACGCTATATTATAATGTATTTTCAATGATACACTGCATGTTACGCTATATTGTAAGGTATTTTCAATGATACACTGTATATTACGTTATATTATAAGGTATTTTCAATGACACACTGCATATTACGTTATATTATAAGGTATTTTCAATGATACACTGCATGTTACGTTATATTATAAGGTATTTTCAATTATACACTGCATATTACGTTATATTATAAGGTATTTTCAATGATACACTGTATATTACGTTATATTACATTTTATTTTCTATGATACACTCCATATTACATTATATTATAAGGTATTTTCAATGATACACTGCATATTACGTTATATTATAATGTATTTTCAATGATACACTGCATATTACGTTATATTAGAAGGTATTTTCAATGATACACAGCATATTACGTTATATTATAATGTATTTTCAATGATACACTGCATATTACGTTATATTATAATGTATTTTCAAAGATACACTGCATATTACGTTATATTATAATGTATTTTCAATGATACACTGCATATTACGCTATATTATAAGGTATTTTCAATGATACACTGCATATTACGCTATATTATAAAGTATTTTCAATGATACACTGCATATTACGTTATATTATAAGGTATTTTCAATGATAAACTACGATATATTAGAAGGTATTTTCAATGATACACTACATATTACGTTATATTATAAGGTATTTTCAATGATACACTGCATATTACGCTTTATTATAAGGTATTTTCAATGATATACTGCATATTACGCTATATTATAAGGTATTTTCAATGATACACTGCATATTACGTTATATTATAAGGTATTTTCAATGATACACTGCATATTACGTTATATTACAAGGTATTTTCAATGATACACTGCATATTACGTTATATTGTAAGGTATTTTCAATGATACACTGCATATTACGTTATATTATAAGGTATTTTCAATGATACACTGCATATTACGCTATATTATAAGGTATTTTCAATGATATACTGCATATTACGTTATATTACAAGGTATTTTCAATGATACACTGCATATTACGTTATATTGTAAGGTATTTTCAATGATACACTGCATATTACGTTATATTATAAGGTATTTTCAATGATACACTGCATATTACGCTATATTATAAAGTATTTTCAATGATATACTGCATATTACGCTATATTATAAGGTATTTTCAATGATACACTACAAATTACGTTATATTATAAGGTATTTTCATTGATACACTACAAATTACGATATATTATAAGGTATTTTCAATGATAAACTACATATTACGATATATTATAAGGTATTTTCAATGATACACTACAAATTACGTTACATTATAAGGTATTTTCAATGATACACTACGTATTATGATATATTATAAGGTGTTTTTAATAATACACTGCATATTACGATATATTATAAGGTATTTTCAATGATACACTGCATATTACGTTATATTAGAAGGTATTTTCAATGATACACTGCATGTTACGTTATACTATACGGTATTTCCAATGATACACTGCATATTACGCTATATTATAAGGTATTTTCAATGATATACTGCATATTACGCTACATTATAAGGTATTTTCAATGATACACTGCATGTTACGTTATATTATAAGGTATTTTCAATGATACACTGCATATTACGTTATATTATAAGGTATTTTCAATGATACACTGCATATTACGTTATATCGTAAGGTATTTTCAATGATACACTGCATATTACGTTATATTATAAGGTATTTTCAATGATACACTGCATATTACGTTATATTATAAGGTATTTTCAATGATACACTGCATATTACGTTATATTAGAAGGTATTTTCAATGATACACTGCATATTACGTTATATTATAAGGTATTTTCAATGATACACTGCATATTACGCTATATTATAAGGTATTTTCAATGATATACTGCATATTACGCTATATTATAAGGTATTTTCAATGATACACTACGTATTATGATATATTATAAGGTGTTTTTAATAATACACTGCATATTACGATATATTATAACGTATTTTCAATGATTCACTGCGTATTATATTATACTATACGGTATTTTCAATGATACACTGCATATTACGTTATATTATAAGATATTTTCAATGATACACTGCATATTACGTTATATTATAAGGTAATTTCAATGATACACTGCATATTACTTTATATTATAAGGTATTTTCAATGATACACTGCATATTACTTTATATTATAAGGTATTTTCAATGATACACTGCATATTACGTTATATTATAAGGTATTTTCAATGATACACTAGAAACTACGATATATTGTAAGGTATTTTCAATGATACACTGCATATTACATTACATTAATAGGTATTTTCAATGATACACTGCATAGTACGTAACATTATAAGGTATTTCCAACGACACACTGAATATTACGTTATATTATATCGTATTTTCAATGATACACTACATATTACGATATACTATAAGGTTATTTTCAATGAAACACTGCATATTACGTTATAGTATAAGGTATTTTCAATGATACACTACAAATTACGTTACATTATAAGGTATTTTCAATGATACACTACGTATTATGATATATTATAAGGTGTTTTTAATAATACACTGCATATTACGATATATTATAACGTATTTTCAATGATTCACTGCGTATTATGTTATACTATACGGTATTTTCAATGATACACTGCATATTACGTTATATTATAAGGTATGTTCAATGATACACTGCATAGTACGTAACATTATAAGGTATTTCCAATAACACACTGAATATTACGTTATATTATATCGTATTTTCAATGATACACTACATATTACGATATACTATAAGGTTATTTTCAATGAAACACTGCATATTACGTTATAGTATAAGGTATTTTCAATGATACACTACAAATTACGTTACATTATAAGGTATTTTCAATGATACACTACGTATTATGATATATTATAAGGTGTTTTTAATAATACACTGCATATTACGATATATTATAACGTATTTTCAATGATTCACTGCGTATTATGTTATACTATACGGTATTTTCAATGATACACTGCATATTACGTTATATTATAAGGTATGTTCAATGATACACTGCATAGTACGTAACATTATAAGGTATTTCCAATGACACACTGAATATTACGTTATATTATAAGGTATTTTCAATGATACACTACAAATTACGTTATATTATAAGGTATTTTCATTGACACACTACAAATTACGATATATTATAAGGTATTTTCAATGATAAACTACATATTACGATATATTATAAGGTATTTTCAATGATACACTACAAATTACGTTACATTATAAGGTATTTTCAATGATACACTACGTATTATGATATATTATAAGGTGTTTTTAATAATACACTGCATATTACGATATATTATAACGTGTTTTCAATGATTCACTGCGTATTATGTTATACTATACGGTATTTTCAATGATACACTGCATATTACGTTATATTATAAGGTATGTTCAATGATACACTGCATAGTACGTAACATTATAAGGTATTTCCAATGACACACTGAATATTACGTTATATTATAAGGTATTTTCAATGATACACTACAAATTACGTTATATTATAAGGTATTTTCATTGATACACTGCATATTACATTATATTATAAGGTATTTTCAATGATACACTGCATATTACGTTATATTATAAGGTATTTTCAATGATAGACTGCAAATATTACGTTATATTATAAGGTATTTCCAATGACACACTGAATATTACGTTATATTATAAGGTATTTTCAATGATACACTACAAATTACGTTATATTATAAGGTATTTTCATTGATACACTACAAATTACGATATATTATATGGTATTTTCAATGATAAACTACATATTACGATATATTATAAGGTTATTTTCAATGAAACACTGCATATTACGTTATATTATAAGGTAATTTCAATGATACACTGCATATTACGTTATATCGTAAGGTATTTTCAATGATACACTGCATATTACGTTATATTATAAGGTATTTTCAATGATACACTGCATATTACGTTATATTATAAGGTATTTTCAATGATACACTGCATATTACGTTATATTAGAAGGTATTTTCAATGATACACTGCATATTACGTTATATTATAAGGTATTTTCAATGATACACTGCATATTACGCTATATTATAAGGTATTTTCAATGATATACTGCATATTACGCTATATTATAAGGTATTTTCAATGATACACTACGTATTATGATATATTATAAGGTGTTTTTAATAATACACTGCATATTACGATATATTATAACGTATTTTCAATGATTCACTGCGTATTATGTTATACTATACGGTATTTTCAATGATACACTGCATATTACGTTATATTATAAGATATTTTCAATGATACACTGCATATTACGTTATATTATAAGGTAATTTCAATGATACACTGCATATTACTTTATATTATAAGGTATTTTCAATGATACACTGCATATTACTTTATATTATAAGGTATTTTCAATGATACACTGCATATTACATTATTAACTTCCCGATTCATAGGGAAGTTACTGTAATTACCCCGAAAATCGAAAATCGAATTTTTAGCAGATTTTCACGTTTCATGGTCATTGGAGTCATTTTAGACTATTTTTATCAAAATGTCGGTATGTGCGTGCGTGTGTGTGTGTGTGTGTGTGTGTGTGTGTGTGTGTGTGTGTGTGTGTGCGTATGTCCGTTTCTATGGTATCAAATTTTTCGTTAACGTTTTCAGAAAAAGTAACTACGCGATCGGAATGATGAATGATGCAATCGATGTGCCCCGCTGTAACTTAGAGCTGATTAGATTTTGGTCCATATTGGTCAAGTAGTTTTTTAGTTTTTTTAGTTTTTTTCGAAAGAAGTTCATTCAACAATGCAATTTATACGAGAGGATGGAAATGTTCCACCGAATAAACAAACGCAATTATATATATTTCATTTTTATTTTTTTTTATTTAAAAAAAATTTTTTTTTAATTATCCAACTAATGCTTATGTTACCGCTTACATTAATCGAAAAATATCTCAATACAAGATTGAGTTAATCATCGCTATTGCCGAGAATACATTTTCAAAGAATATCGATGAAAGTACAAAAACATTTATATTACAATCTTTAAAAAAACAAGCAGTTCAATACGAATTATTAACTGAGATGAAATTGAAAGTTAATATAAAAAAATAATATTTTTTGATAATCAATAACA
The DNA here is from genome assembly GCA_916610255.1 of Lasioglossum lativentre. NCBI lineage: Eukaryota > Metazoa > Arthropoda > Insecta > Hymenoptera > Halictidae > Lasioglossum > Lasioglossum lativentre. The sequence continues at coordinate 28,495 of CAKAJI010000169.1, read as the reverse complement.
TTGATGTTGAAGACGGATTGTTTAATGGAGCATGCGGAACATTAAAATTAACTAGCTGGTTATTGTTGCTCGCTCGCTTCGCGGGTGGGGGTGTTGTAGCTCGCTTTGTGAGTTCGCGAGAGGGTAAGTGGTACGGATGTTATTTGGTATCTGACTCTCGAAGAGTCACACAAAGAACTTCCCGATTCGTTAGTTGCAGTATATTATTATCAATATTAACTTCCCGATTTATAGGGAAGTTATTGTAATTTAGTGTACGTTTTAAGAAGATTATATATATTTTTATATTTCGCATCTGCCGATGGAATGCGGCTATCGCTGTTGTACACACGGTAGAGGTATGTATTATTGTCCTCAGTGGGGAATTCACAGAAGATGTGTGCGTATGGTATCAGTTTGTTTGTGCTTCGCGAGCAGGACGGTTCGTAGGTAAGTCTCCATGGGTATACTAATCTGAATTTCTAAATTCTTTATGTTTAACTTCCCGATTTATAGGGAAGTTATTGTAATTTTTTCTTTTTAACTTCCCGATTTATAGGGAAGTTATTGTTTTCATTTTTATTCAATATGTTTTTTTTTAACTTCCTGATTTATAGGGAAGTTATTGTAATTTTTTTTTTTTTTTTATTATAAATTATCGTTAGTTACAAGCATGTGTATATTTCCAGATTGAAGATATAAAAAAACCATACGCGAAAGAAAATGGAACCTGTTACCAAAGAAAAGTTATCGAGTAAGTATATAATATTAACACTCATCATATAAGTCATGTAAATAATTTTTTTTTTATTAACTTCCCGATTCATAGGGAAGTTACTGTTTTTATACATCAATGATGTTTCATATGTTTATTTTTGTCATTCCAGACTTATTAATACAAAAATTGGAGATGATGGCGATGGGGGCGCCTCCCTCCTGCGAGCCGCCACATAAATCGCAGCCACTACCACCACGTCCGACGCTGCCAGCACCTCCTCCATCGCCAAATCCGGTGACTGGTGGAGTAGGTGCTGCCCAGGAGCCCAATGTGTAGGTGCCCGTTGCATTAATGCAACGGATCCTCCAAGCATTGGAAGGTCAGAACAAAAGTAAGTGTTTCCTTATATTTTTTAACTTCCCCATTCATAGGGAAGTTACTGTAATTCCGAATATATATGGGTCATATTTTCTAAAAAAACTGGATCCGAAATACTAATATGGGAATACTTAATGGTTTGTTCTTTTTCAGATCGTGGGACCAATGGCGGATCATCGCGTGGGCGGTGGCGGTGCGGCGCCTACAGACGTGGGGGAAGGGTAGGTGGTCGTGGGTCAGGAGGGAGAGGCCGTGGTCCCTATATTATAAATCAACATTTCCACTATGGTGGACAGTAGGAATTCAAAAAATCAGAGGGTATAATTATTCGCAATAGTCACTTACAATTTTTTTTTAAGTTAATCTTTCTTTTAAAATATAATAAAAATTTAAAAAAAAAATTTTTTTTTAATAAAATTGAATTATTATTATTATTATTAACTTCCCGATTCCTATGGAATTTACCGTAATTATTATTAACTTCCCGATTCATAGGGAAGTTACTGTAATTATTATTATTATTATTAGTAGTAGTAGTAGTAGTATGATTATTATGCAATTATGCAACAAAATTCAATTAATCATGATGCTATGAAGCTCGAATCAATGTATATTTTTATTCATATTATACATCTACTGATTACTATGATTCAAACCATTATATCTAATCATTTATACTGTAGTTATTCATCAAATTATTGATTACATTAGTATTGCAATATAGTACAATTACTCATGATGGTATCCAACTCATTAATTTTTTTGACTACCCGATTTGTAGGGAAGTTATTGTAATTTGTTTAACATTCCTTTCACCATATTGCTCGAATCAGTTTATATTATAATCATATACACGTTTATTCAATATATATGTGTGTGTCACGCGTTCATTTATGGTAGCAGTACTTCTTTCCTTACCCCTGAACGTCTCACCTTCGTCTCACATTCACTGTAAATATTTTCATTATCAGTTCTACTGTGACAGTCATAGTGATCACTTCGTATATGAGTGAATATAACTAATGAGTCTCTTTTCATATTGAAACAGGTAAGAATTTTGTCCGTTCCTATACAAATTAATTTTTTTATTTGTTAAACATTACTCCTTATTTCATTTTGTGTATATACATATATATATATACTAATATACAGGGTGTCCCAAAACGACTGCGTAAGCGGGAAATGGGAGGTTCCTTGTGTCATTTGAAGCGACATTTTCCTTAGCAAAAATGGCGTCCGCGGCTTTGTTTAGGAGTTATTAACGAAAAACACGGACCAACCAGAGCGCGCCCAGTCGCTCGGTGGCACGGTCAGCGCGGCGAGCCGGGGGGAGGAGAGTGTTGTCGGTACGCTGCGATGTCGTAAAATCCAACAGTTTCTCGATTATGTCCCGATTTCGATGAGCTTTGGATATGTTGTAAAGACCACGATTCTGAACAACATTTCCCTTTAGACTTTTTGCCTCGCGTCTTTAGTTTACGAGATATTTGTAAAACCAGTACCGAAAGCTAAGGGTTGTACGGTCAGGTCAACGAACTGTACAGCTGATGGTAGATAGCAGGTATACGACAATCACATGTTTCGGTTTTCCTGCAGATTTGTATGCAGAGTCGATGGGTTACTGTTCGAAAACGTCGTCCGTATTTCTTTTAGAAAGTTTCTTAAGGAAGGCATAGGACAATAGGGACCCTAAAACGCCACGCCGACCTGACATTTCTACCTCTTGCTGGGTGAAAGGACGGACGACGTTTTCGAACAGTAACCCATCGACTCTGCGTACAAATCTGCAGGAAAAGCGAAACATGTGATTGTCGTATACCTGCTATCTACCATCAGCTGTACAGTTCGTTGACCTGACCGTACAACCCTTAGCTTTCGGTACTGTCGTATACCTGAAGACATCTCTGTGCAGTTCGTCACTGAATGACCCAGTGACAGTGACACACATTTCGAAGCATTTTCAATTACAAGTTTTTACAAATATCTCCTAAACTAAAGACGCGAGGCAAAAAGTCTAAAGGGAAATGTTGTTCAGAATCGTGGTCTTTACAACATATCCAAAGCTCATCGAAATCGGGACATAATCGAGAAACTGTTCTGTTACATCGCGGCGTGGTGACAACACTCTCCTCCCCCCGGCTCGCCGCGCTGACCGTGCCACCGAGCGACTAGGCGCGCTCTGGTTGGTCCGTGTTTATCGTTAATAACTCCTAAACAAAGCCGCGGACGCCATTTTTGCTAAGGAAAATGTCGCTTCAAATGACCCAAGGAACCTCCCATTTCCCGCTTACGCAGTCGTTTTGGGACACCCTGTATATAATATACATACAAATTTTTTTTTTTTTTATATTACATATTTGTATATAATACACATTTATGAATAACATACAATTGTCAGCCGTAGGCGACACAAAGTACCAAATAAATAAATAAATATTGTATTGTCAGCCAAGGGCGACACTCACATATTAGAATAAAATACAATTGTCAGCCGTAGGCGACACAAAGTAATAAATAAAAAAAAATTTTTGTCTTGTCAGCCAAGGGCGACACCAATTTTTGAATAAAATACACTTGTCGGCCGTAGGCGACACAAAGTACTAAGAAAAAACAAATTAATATTGTCTTGTCAGCTAAAGGCGACACCAATTTTTGAATAAAAAAAAAATACATTTGTCAGCCGTAGGCGACACAGAGTACTAAATAAAATATTGTCTTGTCAGCCAGGGGCGACACCAAGTGTTGTATAAATAATATACAATTTTCCGACAATACGAAAATGAAGGTAAAACGTCAATCACGAAAAGACATCAATAAAAAACGAAAATATGATTATCTCTCCCTTAATAATAATGTTGTCACTCAGAACGAAAAAAAAGAAAAACGGAATGCACAAATAAGACAGGCCAAGCAAAAATTACGGTCTAAAAGTACATATAAAACTGATGAATATGAGAAAAATCGAATGCAAAACAGAAAATACTATCGTGATAATATTGATCGGAAGAAAAAAAAAATTGAATATACTCTCAAACAAATGCAACGGAAACGACTGAATGCCGAGTTTCGTAAAAAACAAAATGAAATAAGGCTAATTCGAAAGAAACGTACAAGAGAAAATGACGATTATCGTAACAAAGAGAATGAATCAAATTTAAATCGAATTAAACGTAAACGAGAAATTCCAGAATTTAAACAATTGGAAAATAGAAAAACACTGAGCAGGATGAAGATATTGAGACAAAGAATAAATTATATTGCAAAAGAAATTGCCAACAATTCTGCAAGAAATAAAATACTACGGCATAATGATGCATATAAGTCCAGAGAACTAGCTGAAAATATTGCACGAAATAAAATACTACGGCATAATGATGCATATAAATCCCGAGAACTTGCTCAAAATATTGCACGAAATAAAATACTACGGCATAATGATGCATATAAGTCCCGAGAACTTGCTCAAAATATTGCACGAAATAAAATATTACGGCATAATGATGCATATAAATCCCGAGAACTTGCTCAAAATATTGCACGAAATAAGATGTTGCGGATGAACCTTGTATATAAGAAAAATGAACCACATGAAAATATTAACCACATGAGAATAATGAGGCAACATGAAAACTACAAATGTAAAGAAAAACTTAATAATGTTCAAAGAATACGAAAATTACGGCAAAGCTTGAGATATAATTATCGAAAATCATTAAAGGACACAGTATGGCGACAAGAAAAGAGAGACATTGATGTATTAAAGTTTCGTGATAATTTATATAACTGTATGTTGAATCAAAAAGATGATAATACTACAGCGAAATTGAAATGGCAATTCATCAAATGTCGTATGGAAACGCCTTCGTTCATATGTTGCTGTTGTGAAGGTCTATTTTTTAAATCTGCCGTTGTAAAATTAAATGAATTGAGAATCGATAAAGCAAATGATGCAATTTTATCTCAAATAAATAATTTTCCGTCAGGTTTAATTTGTGGATCTTGTAAAAATTATGCTTATAGAGGCAAAGTATATAAGTTGTCAACTAGCAATGGTCTAAAGTTTCCCACAGTTCCAAAATCAGTGATAGAATTGACTGATCTTGAGGAAAGAATGGTAGCACCGATTTTGAATTTTATGCAAATTCGCGCATTGAAACCATATGCTTTAAATCCACAATTAGGCCTCAAAGGTAGTGTTGTTAATATTCAAATCGATGTGAATGATATGATAGAAGTATTGCCTCGAAAATTTTCGGAAATGGAAACAATTCAAATTAAATTAAAACGTCATAAAGATCATAAAAGTGATTATATGTTCGAATCAGTCAGACCAGGAGTAATTTGTAAAGCATTACAACATTTAGTGAAAACACCATTGTATGTGAAATATGCTATTAAAGTAGATGAAAAGTATTTTCAAAATTATGCAAGTTATGAGACAGAAATGATTGACAATATGGATTTGGAAAAAAATATAAAAAATGCAATCTGTTTAGATCAAATAAATAATGATGAGGTATTACTTGTTGATAATAATGCTGCTGTGGCAGAAGGGCATTCTTCCATTGTGAATATTATTGCACCAGGACAGGGAAAATATCCATTACCATGACATAAAATGGATGACTTGGATGAATTGTGTTTCCCAAGAATATTTGCTGGATATTCTTTCAATTTGCCTAAATCAGTATCATATTCAGATCGTATTAGATCCGAAGTTAGACGGTATGATCGACGATCATGCATTCCTTCTAGGATTTTATTTATGGCTAAAACATGTTTAGAGATATCATGTTTATCTAGTATAAATGTCTGTTTGAGACGAATAAAAATGAATACGAATAAGAATTTACGAGCTTCAGATGTTTTGAATCCGGATTTTGTGAATAATTTGATTGAATTTGATGACGGATTCAAGTTACTTAAAAATATTCGTTCATCGCCAGCATATTGGGAACAAAAAAAGAAACAGTTACTAGCATTGATCCGTCAATTGGGTAAACCCACTTTCTTTATGACAGTGTCGGCTGCAGAAAGTTACTGGCCTGAGTTATTGCAAACATTGATGAAATATCGCGATGGTGGTAAAACATTATCTGTACAAGACGCATTCAATTTGGATTACAATACCAAAACTGATCTAATTAGAAATGATCCCGTTACGTGAGCTCGATATTTCGATCATAAAGCACATAAGCTTATGTGGTTATTAAGACAAAAACAAAGTATTTTCGGAGAATATGAGGTTGTGGGTAGTTATGAACGAGTGGAAATTCAGCAACGTGGAAGTCCACATGAACATATATTTCTGTGGTTGAAAGGAGCTCCTATGTACAATAGTGTTAAAGATAGACACGATCATGTTGGTAACAAAGAATTGATTGATTTAATTGACCGATTTATCACATGTAGATATGACGAAAATAATCCATACATTAAATTTCAAATGCACAAACATAATTATAGTTGTTACAAAGGACAAAAAAATAAGCGGTGTCGATTTCATATCCCTTATCCGGTAATGAGAAGAACGATGATTCTGGAACCATTAAATAAAAATGAAATAGCACCTAAATCCTATAAACTTATTGATGAATTAATAAATGAATTTTATAAGAAAAAAATAGTTATGAGCTATGATGAAATTCTAGAGAAACTGAATATGACTGATGAAGAATACCTATTAGCTATTCGAAGTAGTTTAAAACAAAAACGAGTATTCTTAAAACGAACCAGCCTTGAAGTAAATATTAATGGTTATAATGCAGATATTTTACAATTATTCGAATCGAATATGGATTTACAGTTTGTACTTGACGAATATTCGGCGGTGAGTTATGTAACTAATTACATTAGTAAAATTGAAGGAGGTTTATCAAAATTATTAAGGGAAGCTGCTATTGAATGTGATAATAACAATAAGACTATTAGAGAAAAATTTCGATATATTACCAATGTTTTTTTAAATAGTAATTTAATGTCTTCACAAGAAGCAGCCTATCATGTTTTATCATTACCTTTATCACAGCAAAGTAGAAAGACAGTATACATTAATACCAATCCGATATCAGACCGTGTATTAATGTTAAAATCTGAGAATGCTTTAAGAAAATTAAATGAAGTCTCCACCGAAATTTATATGGATGATATATTTGATAATTATAGTAAAAGAGAAATTGATTTACATGATATATGCCTCGCTGATTTTGCGGCGAATTACCAAAAGATCACGAAAATGAAACAAGAGGAAGGTGATGTTGACTATAATGACGAAAATGGCGAGGTAAATGATTTCAGATTTCGGCGGCAAACAGCTATTATTAGATACAGACGATATAAATTGAAACAAGATCCATCAAATTATTATAGAGAAAGAATATTGTTATTTATGCCTTGGCTTGATGAAACAAGTGAAGTAGAAAATATTGATCATGAAATGGTTTATAAAAATAATATAAATGTTATTGAAACAAATCAAGAAAAATTTTCAATAATTAGTGATGAAGCTATGGATGATGCTTTGGAACAAGTAGAAAATGATAATCGTGAAATAGAGAACCAGAAAGCAGAACAATATGTTGCTGAGGAAAATTCGTGTAAACGAAAATTCGTGGTGAACCAAACAATGTTAAAGAAAAAAAAAATATAAAAAAAGATTCTCATAAAAGTAGATACACATGTCCGGCAAGAGTAAACGAAAATGAATTTCATGATATGGTAAAAGAATTAAATTGTAAACAAAAAGAATTTGTAATGCATACATTGAATTGTTTTAAATTGCATAAAGTTCCATTTAAAATTTTTTTAAGTGGTTCAGCTGGTGTAGGAAAAAGTAGAGTGATTAACACACTATATCAATTAATAACTAATTATTTTGATAAATTGCCCGGCGGAGATATGGATAAAATAATAGTATTATTATGTGCTCCATCCGGCAAGGCTGCTTTTTTAATTAATGGAGTAACAATTCATTCTGCTTTCGCTTTACCAATTAATCAATTTGGAGTTAGTTTACCACAATTGTCAAGCGACTTAGCCAACAATCGAAATAAATTGAGAGAAAAATCGAGAGAAATCGAGAGAAATTAAAAATCAAACTGATGTTCCACATACAGCAATACGATTATATGCAACTAATGCTAATGTTACCGCTTACAATAATCGAAAAATATCCCAATGCAAGAGTGAGTTAATCATCTCTACTGCCGAGAATACATTTTCGAAGAATATCGATGAAAGTACAAAAACATTAATATTACAATCTTTAAAAAAACAATCAGTTCAAAACGAATTATTAACTGAGATTAAATTGAAAATTAATATAAAATATATGATAATTAATAACATTGATGTTGAAGACGGATTGGTTAATGGAGCATGCGGAATATTAAAATTTATTACTTTTCAAGAAAATACTAAAATTCCGTCTATATTGTGGTTAGATTTTCAATTGCCCAGAGTGGGAGTGAAAGTAAGAACTCGTTATCGTAATTATATGAAAAATGCAAATATTGATCAAAATTTAACACCAATAATAAAAATATCGAATCAAGTAAATATGTCGAGTGAGGAAAAATATCAAATCACACGCAGTCAATTTCCAGTGGTTCCTGCTGAAGCGATTACGATTCATAAAAGTCAGGGACAAACATACGAGAAAGTATGTTTGGATTTTAAAAAATCAGAAAGACGAACGTTACAAGTGTTGTATGTAGCACTGAGCAGAGTTTCAAAATTGAGCGGTTTATATATTTTGGGACAATTTAAATTAACAGTATCGAAAAAAACAAAGATCAATACTGCAAACCCGGCTAACGATGAATTGTATCGTTTGCGAAAAAATAAACAATTAAAATTATCATTCAATAATTTGGTCAATGAAAACGGATTAATAATTATATATCAAAATATTGGTACTTTGACAAGTAAATTAATTCATATAAATAAAGATTCATGGTTTCATCGAGGCGATATATTAATTTTTAGTGAAACTTTAACGAAAACCGATGATGAGTTGAATATTTCAAAATATGATATATTATTCCGATCCGACATTGACGAGAACAGCCGCGGATTAATTTGTTATGGAAAAACAGATTTATCAATAGAAAAATTATTTGTTGAACAGGAATTTAGTTCAAATGCGCATGTAGAAATGTTCACTTTTAAAATCAGAAATTATTATATAATAAGTGGTTATAAATCACCAAAAGCTAGTAATTCTATGTTTGGTAGCGTTGTACAACGAATAATGAATAAAATTACAATTGAAAGCGAAAAGATTTTGATAGGTGATTTCAATTACAATATATTAAATTGCAAGGATAATGGCAATAATTATTTGATTAACCTTTTGAACAAGTACAATTTAAAAACTAAATTACCATCCAAAAGTATAACGACCGATTTGAATACGCAAATAGATTTTTCTCAAATGCTGATGATATAGATTGCGGTGTTTATGAAACATATTTCAGCTATCATAAGCCAATTTATGCAATCCTCGATAAGAAAGTTGTCAAATATAAAAAATTAGAGAATGTAGAGAAAACAGATGTAATAATCGCAAATCAACAAATGAATCCTGAACTTTATACAATTTTTGATGAATGTTTAATGATCTCGGACCAGCTTTAGATACAGCCGAATGTAAAGAAGTCATAAAATCTGATTGTTATTTACAAGATAAACATATTAATTTATTTCAAGAAATTATGAACAGAAATCTAAACGAGCGTGGAATACACAACTTTGCTCAAGATACTGGTTACGTTCGAGCTTTTTTGAGTAATTTACAACAGATCCCAGAACATGAGACGAATATTCAGATAATATACACTGGTGAAATTGGAAAAAAGGTAGTAGGACATTGGATTTGCACAAGATCAGATGGTAACGGAAATGTACACATTTATGATAGTTTTAATGATAATCATTTGAACCATGATGTAATAGATTATTTAAATGCCCTTTATAAATATAATAAGAAGTATATATTTCACAGAGTACAATATCAAAACAATGCGTTTGATTGTGGAGCATTTGCTATTTATTTTGCAACATTACTATGCTATAACAGGGAACCAAGCGAGCAACGAGCATACGATGTTGGTTTAATGCGACGCCATATAGCAAACATTTTGATAAGTAGAAAACTATTGAACTTCCCTGAGAATGTATAATTTTCTTAAAACGTTCAATAAATAATGATAATAATATACTGCAACTAACGAATCGGGAAGTTCTTTCTGTGGCTCGTGGAGAGTCACACACAAAATAACATCCGTACCACTAACCCTCTCGCGAGCTACAACATCCCTACCCGCGAAGCGAGCGAAGCGAGCGAGCAACAACCCCCCTCTAGTTTTATAATGTATTTTCAATGATACACTGCATATTACGTTATATTATAAGGTATTTTCAATGATACACTGCTTATTACGATATTATATAAGGTATTTTCAATGATACACTGCATATTACGTTATATTATAAGGTATTTTCAATGATACACGGCATATTACGTTATATTAGAAGGTATTTTCAATGATACACTGCATATTACGTTATATTATAAGGGATTTTCAATGATACACTGCATATTACGTTATATTATAAGGTATTTTCAAAGATACACTACAAATTACGATATGTTATAAGGTATTTTCAATGATACACTGCATATTACGTTATATTACATGGTATTTTCAATGATACACTGCATATTACGTTATATTATAAGGTATTTTCAATGATACACTGCATATTACGTTATATTATAAGGGATTTTCAATGATACACTGCATATTACGTTATATTATAAGGTATTTTCAAAGATACACTACAAATTACGATATGTTATAAGGTATTTTCAATGATACACTGCATATTACGTTATATTACATGGTATTTTCAATGATACACTGCATATTACGTTATATTATAAGGTATTTTCAATGATACACTGCATATTACGTTATATTATAAGGTATTTTCAATGATAAACTACGATATATTAGAAGGCATTTTCAATGATACACTGCATATTACGTTATATTAGAAGGTATTTTCAATGATACACTGCTTATTACGTTATATTATAAGGTATATTCAAGGATACAAAGCATATTACGTTATATTATAAGGTATTTTCAATGATTCCCAGTATATTACGCTATATTATAAAGTATTTTCAATGATAGACTGCATATTACGTTATATTATAAGGTATTTTCAATGATTCCCAGTATATTACGTTATATTATAAGGTATCTTATATTATATTATTTTATAAGGTATTTTCAATGGTAGACTGCATATTACGTTATATTATAAAGTATTTTCAATGATACACTTCATATTACGATATATTATAAGGTATTTTCAATGATACACTAGAAATTACGATATATTGTAAGGTATTTTCAATGATTCACTGCATATTACGTTATTTAGAAGGTATTTTCATTGATAGACTGCATGTTAAGTTATATTACAAGTGTTTGATGAATGTAGCTGGATCTATCCCAGAATGGGGGATTGCTAGTCGAGGCGGTGAACACGGAACAGTATGAGTTGGTAACGAGTGAACACGTGGTCGATTTAATTTGTTTGAACTGGTCACGCACTTTATTGTTACTACGTCACAATTAGACACGGGAGGTTCGACAATTGAGTGGAGAAAGAACCCTTGGGTTAATGGTTCCGAAAAACTCGCGGATATAAGATCTAGAATATAATTATAATATGTCATGATTCCACGTGGTCGGTATGCAAGACGGAGATGAACAGCGCATGTGTTCGGGACGATCCGACTTGCGTGTCGCTCGGTACCAAAAAATGGAGATCACCTGTATTGTTATTGGGCCGCTGGAATTGTCGCACGTTCATTAGCGGATGACAACACCTTTAACGCGGATTAGCTAAGCGACTCGCGACGTCATTTGGCTGAGAAATAAGTTGGTCGGCACGAAGTTCAATTCTGAACATGCGGACTTAACCGCAAATGTGCGGACCTAACCGCAAATGTGCCGACCTAACATCAAATGTGCAGACCAAAAAGCAAATATGCAGACCTAACCGCAAATGTGCAGACCTAACCCCAAATGTGCCGACCTAACCGCAAATGTGCAGACCTAACCGCAAATGTGCGGACCTAACCGCAAATGTGGCGACCTAACCGCAAATGTGCCGACCTAACCGCAAATGTGCGGACCTAACCGCAAATGTGCGTACCTAACCGCAAATGTGCGGATCTAACCGCAAATGTGCGGACGTAACCGCAAATGTGCGGACTTAACCGCAAATGTGCGGACGTAACCGTAAATGTGCGGACTTAACCGCAAATGTGCGGACGTAACCGCAAATGTGCGGACTTAACCGCAAATGAGCGGACTTAACCGCAAATGTGCGGACGTAAGCCCAAATGTGCGTACCTAACCGCAAATGTGCGGATCTAACCGCAAATGTGCGGACCTAGTCGCAAATGTGCGGACGTAAGCGCAAATGTGCGGACTTAACCGCAAATGAGCGGACCTAACCGCAAATGTGCCGACCTAACCGCAAATGTGCGGACCTAACCGCAAATGTGCCAACCTAACCGCAAATGTGCCGACTTAACCGCAAATGTGCGGACCTAACCGCAAATGTGCGGACCTAACCGCAAATGTGCGGACGTAACCGCAAATGTGCGGACTTAACCGCAAATGG